>SKCR01044721.1:0-62873 GCA_019454045.1 Zanthoxylum bungeanum
CACGTGTCATACGATCAGCCCATTGTCTCTTCGCCTCTATCTACGCCGTGAGTTTGGCTTTCGCCTCGATTAAGAAAGAGAATAATGCCTCGTCTAAATGGATTTTCAAAATCTCAACCGTTCGCACTATAATTACGGAAAAATAAATTATCCATTTATAATTGCAATAAAATATGCTATTATATTTCATTTTTTTGCCCCAAGTAATTGTAATTTTAAATTGTTCAT
This sequence comes from Zanthoxylum bungeanum, assembly GCA_019454045.1. Lineage (NCBI taxonomy): Eukaryota > Viridiplantae > Streptophyta > Magnoliopsida > Sapindales > Rutaceae > Zanthoxylum > Zanthoxylum bungeanum. Next base: position 229 of record SKCR01044721.1, read on the forward strand.
AATAAAAATTTTCATTTCATTTTAAACATTGAAAAAATAAAAATACATATTTAAATATATTCCTCCCTTATCATTAAAAAAGAAAAAGCATGTTGATGTGATTGATAGCATTTTTTTTTTTTAAAGGATTGATAGCATATTTTGATGTAAGTAAAATAAACAAGAAATTAGACGCATGTATTACGTAATCCAAATCCAATGCCAGATTTAACGCGGTTTTGGAATATTTTAGCGTTTGTTTGCAATACACGCTCTTAAGGAAACTCATGTCCTTTTAATTATTTAATTATTAATTCTTCATCTGCATACATGTTGTCAATGTTAGTGGAAGCGGAGTACATTTTATTTTAGTTATTAATTTTTTGTTAATCAATACAACAAATTTTTATAAAATATGCATATTGAGATGTGAATGTGATTATAAACTGTTTGACTGATATTGTTGCTTCGTGGATACGTTTGGGAGCTCAAAAAGAGACAAAAATAAAATAAAATAAAATAATTAAATGAATGAATATAAAGATTGTATTTATTTGCTGTGGGCAGTCACCATCTTCCATCACCCGACTCGGAGCCCAATATTTTGACTATGGTCACGAGTCTCCTCTACTTATTTATCGCTTCTCTTGTGAGTTGTGACCTCCTATCAATATTTATAAACATTATTTTTAAAATTTGCCAAATATAAAAAATCAATCTATAAGAAAAGATTAAAAAAGATCGGTTCAATTTTATAATTTTTAAAATTAAAAATTAAAAATTAATATTTTTTTATAATTTTTAATTAAATAAAATTATTTATGATGTCAGCCGATTCTGTATGTTTTTTCGAAAATGGTTAAATCGATCGAATCAATGATCATTGAACCTTTAAATTACTGATCCGATTTTAAAAACAATGGTGGTAATCCTACCGTTGAATATTGCTTCTTTGTTATAGCAATTTACATTAACTATTTTTATCATCAATTTTACATCAATTACACATTTTGTTATTATTTTTTAGAAAATATCGGTGACTATCTATAATATAAGTTAGACCCGGCCGGCGGTTCAGTTCCGGTTCGGAACCGAACCGAACCGGCCTGTTTCCGGTTCCACACTTAAGTGGAACTGGAACCTTGAACCGAACCGGAACTGACCGGTTCGGTTCCGGTTCCGGTTCGGTTCCGAACTTTTTTTTTAAATTTCGAAAATAAATTAAAATAAATGAGATTAATTTTATAAATAAATAAAATTATTACATTGAAGAGCTTGAGCTTAAATTTTTATCTTATTTAAGTTGCCTACATATCCTCCAGGGGTGAGAGGAATTAAAGCTCACGTAATTCCATTACAATTTTAAGACATTTCCCCTTTGTAAATTTACAAGTTCAACCGGATGATGTCTTTCCATGTGCTTGATCATATTGCCGTATCCACTAGAAAATTTGTAGATAACCTCACAATAGTTGCAAATTGCTCGTTGTGTATCATCTTCTAAGCGTTCCAAATGAAAATGAATTTTGAAAACATCCGAGGAACGAGCCTTAACTTCTCTTCTCCGTGATTGTGCACCGACACTAGGGCCGCTCTCTTGGGTTGGCATATTTGACATTATGTTCTCAGATGAGCTTGCCATTTTTCGTTTGAGAAATTAGGAAGACAAATAAGAAAATTGACTAATTGCGAATGATAATAACTAATTGAATTGTGATTGAAAATAAGAGAATTGTAGGAAATGAGAGAGTTGAGAGAGTTGAGAATTTGGTGTGTTGAAATAATGAAAAATGAATCATATTTATAGAGTTTTAGAATTTTTTGGATACCAAAAATGCCCCTAAATATAACTGTTTTATTACCGTAATTAGGGATATAATAGTAATTTATATTTTATTTTATTATTATTTTTTAAAAAACATTTTTTTTATATTAGGGCAGGGAGCCGTTGGCAACTAGCCGTTGGGGACGTAGGGTTCCTGTTGGAACCCTACCTGCCCCTGTTGGAGTTCTACGGTCCCAAGGATCGAATAATAAAGCATAAAACATATGTGAATACAATCGAGGAAGTTGCAGAATACTTACATCGATCGGTTGAGGCGATGCGGTGGACAACAAAAATCCATTTTCTGCCATCTGTCAAGCTCGGCAGTCCACTGAAATGCAGTCCCCATTTTCGGCCATGAATCCAAGCTCCAAGCTCCAAGCTTTCGTGATGGTATTCCAAGCCCACAGGTGGGTTTCCCTATCACCTTCGCAAGACCCTTTTGTGTGCTAGCACTTGGTGATTTTTTCCACAAAAACCACCATTACTTTTCCTCCATTGTTCGGCAGAAACCAGAAACAGAAGGGAAGAAGAAGGCCTCCAAGGCCGAGAGAGAGAGAAGAGCTAAAATGGCTCCAAACCGTGAACCAAAAGGAGGGAGAGAGAGAGAAAAAGTGTTATGATTTTAATTGATTTCCAAAATCAATAACATATACCAAACATTAAAATATTAATATATGTCAATCAAGCTTTCAAAAAAGCTTTCCAACCATTTCCATCAAGTCACATCACTCAATCAATCAAGTGACAAGTTGTCACATCACTCAAAGTGACTAATAATTTGACATTTGATGTGACTAGCGATTTGACGCTTGATTTAACTTGTATGCCGCACTCGAATTCGAAATGCGAATGCGCTCACAAACAATCCCGGGGTCGGCTTCACTAATTCCAAATTAACGAATTTTCCATTGCGACGTAATTAAGTGATTATGCCTACCGAAATCATTATTCACGTCGCTAACGAATTAATTCTAAATTAACTCGTTCGCCCGAATTAAAATCTAATTTTAATTCCGCGTCGAAATCCAATTTCGTATAATATATCGAATATATTATTTTATCGATTAATTCAAAATTAATCGTTTTCTCTCTTTCTATGATATTTTATCCCAGATAAAATATCTCCGCAATTAATCCCAGATTAATTTTCTCTCTCATTTAATTATTCCCAGATTAATTAAAGTGTGAGTCATACGTCATCGGTAAATCTTCGGGAAGTGACCCATGAGATCCCCAGAAATGTTGGCAGTAAATACGGTCGTCGGACTATCCGAACACGTAAGTACCTAGTACTACGTTTGTACCGATTTACAAGACAAGGTTGGCTTCTAGCAAAGCGTCATGCCTACCCAATTCTCCAGAAACATGCTTACAGGAATAAGCGATTTATATCAGGCGTAGTATACGTAGTATTGCGTAATTCGATCCAGTATCGGATGATCACATGCAAGGCCTGGGGCTGGTACAGTGTCTGCCCCGTACGAAGCATATATCGGATCACAAGCAACTAGTCTCTTTATTATCGGATAATCATGACCAAGTCATATTATCCCGATGGTTGCAACCCTTTAGAGAACCAGTTCTGTATCCTTGCGCGATCATCATCTCCATATGACTGGAGTGATACTTCCGTCTTGACATCACACCCAACACACTACGATTCTCAATATACCAAGCAAAGGCGTACAAAGAACCTGTTAAAGCCCTGGACGACCAAAACCAAAGTATATTGATTGTCGCAAGTATTAGCGGTGCAAGTCTCAGGTTAAGACCAAATACACCTACCCTGATTTCGGACTTCCATAGACACATAGTCATACTACCAATGGAATTCCAAGGGGGTCTATCCAGAGCGAAGCTGTTTCCCGTACCATCGGTAAACACAACCTCATATTACACTTGCATGAGTATCATATACCCAAATATATGAGAACTATGCCGTCGTGCCCTCACAGCGCGCACAAGTGTAATACTAGTCTTTTACGCATTATCGATGTCCAATCTCGATAATACTCTGACTAGGGATATTTAATGATTTATCCTTCGTGGATTGATACAGTCTCATATCTTCTCAATCCAGGAACAAATCACAGGGACCTCCTATCATTTATACATCATGGTGATCTAATCACAAATGATAAGAGAGCAATCTCATTTATCACATAGTTAATTTGTACAACAACACCATGATATGTACAAATAGTGACGCTATGGGTCATAATTGTCCAACAATCTCCCACTTGGCCTATAGCCAGTCACTCGAGTGTCTGACACCCGAACTATGTACGGTTGGCTCAAACGGCTGAGAAAAGGCTTTCGTCAGCGGATTTGCATGATTATCGTCTGATGCGATTTATACGATCATCACATCGCCACGATGTATGATCCGAACGAATCAGATGAATATCGAAGTATGTATCTGGATCGTTGATGAGACCATTAATTCTTTAGCCTGTGCTGACTCCTAGCTCAGCTGCTAACAAAACTTTATCTAATCTAATTAGATTTATTATCGACCCTAATGGCTTCTATTGCTGCCTCAACTGCAGCAATAACCCTCATTTTTTGTTTATTCGGTAACAATATCTTGCTTGGAAGATTTCCAGCTCAATATTCCGTTGTTCAAACTTTATAGTACCGTTGTTACAACTTATTGTCGTTTTATCGGTTTAGGAAACTTGCTACAGTGAACCCAGTCACTTCAAGTTCTCCTTCTCCATAGTTTAAGACAGCATCATTAGATCTCTAAGATACTAAATGATGTTCTTAACATCAATCCAGTGACTATCACTTGGATTGGCTTGTTTGTGACTGCATATGCTCAAAGCGTATGAGACATCAGGGCGCGTATATTTTTCAATATATGATTTCTCGGAGAGTTTTCATGAAAGCCAAGCTTTCACCGATTGTATTATGGGAATATCATTTCTAAGAAATGATTTATTATCATTATTTATAGGACAACCACTGTCAGTGCGCTCCCACTAACCTCCTTATATACACAGGAATCATTTTCGTTTTGAATTAAATCATAAACTATTATGATTACATCAAAACGATAATTCCAAGAACCTAATGCTTGCTTCAATCCAAACATGGATCGATTAACCTGCAAACCTTGTTTGCTAGTTTTGGTACGAAAAAACCGCAGGATGTTGTAAACATCCTCCAAAAGGTTTCCTTTTCAGGAAAGCGATTTTCCCGTTCAGCTGACATATTTCATAAATGAAACATGCAGCATCAGCAAGCATTATCTAAATGGATTTACCGTGGCAATAGGTAAAAGGTTTCGTTGTAATCAACACAATGTTGATAACGATACCTTTTCGCAATAAGCCTAGCTTTGTACGTTGGTATGTTGCCATCCATGTATGTCTTCCGTGAGACTTATATAGTACCAATAGGCACAATGCCTTGCGGTACATCAACTAGTATCCAAACATAGTTGATATACATGGAATCCATTTCGGATGTCATGACACTTTGCCATAATTGGGAGTCGATACCTTTTATCACTTCCTCATACGTAGTCAGTTGGTATTCCTCAAAAGATTGACATCTTTATGAGGTTAGATCAGAAACCCATACCCCAGGTTGTTTTCTGACTCTCTCCGACTTACGCGGTTCTTGTGTATTTGAAGATTACTGGTATAGTTTCATCTTTGATGAACTATTTATGTTCCATTAGGAATCGGTGCTTGGAACAGTATTACTCCGATTTTCATCGAGTTTTACTATCCTCCCACTTACCACTGCATATAGGTATTCCTCTTAGGAAAAACGCATGGTGAGCAACAATTAAATTGTTCTCTTGTGAGTTGTATAAGTACTATACTTTGGTTTCCCTAGGATAACCTACAATTGGCACTTATCCAATTTGGGTTCTAGTTTGGTAATCATCCAAACATATGCCTAGCATCCCAAATCTTCAGGAATGAGAAACCCGGTTTCTTTCCTGTTCATATCTAATTTAAGTCTGTCAAACAGATTTTTATGGAACCTTATTCTAAATAAGTTCTGCACTGTTAATGCGTATTCGTTGAAGGAAATGGTAGCTCAGAGCGACTCATGATTAACCTTATCATGTCCAACAAAATTCGGTTTCTCTGTTCGGACACACTGTCAAACTGACGTGTTCCGGGAGGAGTCCTTATTGAAAGAATACTATACTCTTTCAAGTATTTAAGAAACTTATTGCTTAAGTATTTTCATCATGGTCTAACCGTGATGATTTAATACTTTAGCCGATCTGTTTGTCTATTTCGTGTCGAAACTCTAAAAGTTTCCGATTTGTGTTTCGAAATAGACATAACCATAACGGGATGCCACATCCGTAAAGGTCACGAAATATTAATATCCACCTCTAGCCTAGCTAGACATGGGCCCACTTGCTTCACTATGAACTAAGGCTTACAGATCGGTGGCATTTGCACTTTTACCAAGTAAATAGTGTTTTAGGCATTTTGCCCAATAAACTAGATTCGTAGACTTTATTTGATTAGAATCAAATCAGTCCTAGTACCCACTCTTCGAAAGTGTGGATATACGATTCTTGTTTAATTGTGTCCCAGACAACAATGCCACAATATGTTTCATCTGATCAAATCAGTTTGAGCCATTTGTTTGTCATGTTATATGTTTGAGATTTATTTATATTCAAAATATAAAAAATGTTATTCACATCTAATGTGTTTATCTCAATATCATATTTTTAAAATAAAACACTTTAGTGTTCTAGATATAAAGGTTCACCCGCAGCGGGTTAAACACTGATATAGAGATTATGTTTCTAGTCAAACTAGTTACATTATAACAGTTTCTAAATTTAAGTACACACCCGAAGGGTAGTTCCTAAACTTAGGTATCTACGATTAAAACAACGACAGTTGTCCCGTTTCCGATTCGCAGATAAATCTATACTGAAGTCAGTATCCTGCTCATAGCAGATTCTGTACATCATTACATATTTATGTACCACACTAAGTATTTAAAATCCAATTTTTATACTAGTAGTGAACATATTTATGACAAACATATATGAAGTCAGAGCCTTGCCCGTCTTCAATTCCTTCATGTCTGCATTGTCCAAATGGCAGTCACGCTTCCGCGATTCCGTTTGCCACAGTTTAGGCAGACATTTTTGGGATATGTCCTTTTATCTTCCCAGAAGATTATAATGATTTTGCCTTTGCCCTTATCAATACTCCAGAAGCTTTTGGCCAAGCCTTGGCCTTCTATAATATCGAAGTAAGGTGCGCCTTGCGCTACTTGCCATATTGTAAACTTTGACTTTGTCTCCTTGAGAATAGTCATTAATTCTCCAAGAATTATTTATTGCAATTTAATACTTCTAAAATCTAAGTATATATTTATGAAGATCCTTCAATTTTATTATCATACTTTAAGGATCTAATCCTTAGTTCTGATAAAGAAATTAATGAGTCTATTTGACAAGCTTAATGGATTAAGCACTAAAGTTATCATCACATGAATCTTCCAAAGATCATGCTCTACTGTTTGTTTAACTCCGGGCTTAGGCCTAATATGTTATTTTATCAAATAAAGTAACTTATTAGTTTCCAGGACCATCATGAAATTATTCCCATTTTGAAAATTAAACCATTTAAATACATTTTCCCTAGGATTATGTTTTAAATGTCAATCTTTCAATTTTATCTTGATTTTAATAGTCCAACTATTTAATCAACGATTTAAGTACTATTTATTATAATGATTACTATAGTCCAACTATTTAATCAACTATAATTAATAGATTGAATACAGTCCAACTGTTTATTAAAACAACGATTTAAATATTAGTCCAACTAATATTTAATTTATTTGACGAATGATATTTGTTTGAGCGCGTATGGCAAGTAATTAAACGAATTTGCAAATTCAATTCTTGCCTCCCACTATTTTTCGGCGAGCCTCTAACCCTCTGTCGAGTACTCGGGAAACCGTGTTTCCTAGTGGGCTAGGATCCCGTTAAATATCACACAATCTTGACTTTGGCCAACAAATTGTATGATAATTAACTAGGTAGATCTCTAAGATCAATTGGATCCAATCCAATTCCTAGATCCAGTAGGGGGACATCCAAGTCCGAAACATATATCTTATATATGCCAATATATCTAATATATTACCTAACATTTTTCCTCTGAATCAACTAAGCATTGGCTTTGGCACAACAAACTTAGTGATCCCAGTTAAGCGTGACCCATTGACCATGGAAAGCTTCGTAATCAATGTCGATGGACAAGAAGTGGTCTTGACTTTGGCCAACAAACCACAACTTGGACAAGACACCAATATGGAACAAAGCCTTCGTGACTCAAACACATCCTCAACGGACAAAGGTCTTGACTTTGGCCAACAAACCAATGCCAGTCTTAGATCTTGAATAAGAATCACTCAATGGAAGGAAAAATGCTTAATATTTTGTGAGGGTTTTTCGCGTGCAAATTGACAACCAATTTATTATCTTTGTTAAGGTCTCATCATTATACACCTTTAAACATGCATTCTAAACACATAATAAGGCGAGTAAATAAATATAATAATGATATGCGGATGGATACTTAACACATTGATCCTAGATCAAATCTCTCCCTTTCCTCTCTCCCGCTAGCACAAGTATTTACTTCTACCCGTTACACTACACTTCTAAAGAAACCTCATTTACATTGAGGGGAATAGGTGAGAAGAGAAATACAAAGAGTGTGGAGGTAATAGGCTAGACACGCAGGTCCAATTAATAAATTCAAAATTTATTACAACAATTTCTAAAATTGCCCCAACCATCTAATATCCATCCGATATACATTATTCATGTATCGCAACCATGTATTCACACAAGCATGTTATCAATCAATCTAATCAAATTAATTAATCTTATAATTAATGACCATCCAATGTTCAAACAACGATTTGATTTTGTGCGAGTCAAACTCGTTTTGCGAATAAGTATTGAAAGTACGAATTCTCGAATTAAATTAAACTACAAAATTAAATCCAATTCAATTTGTATTTAATACTAATTCACTATTTAATTCCAAATTAAATATTACACTTTATTAATAAACCTTTACGATTTAAATTCCAAATTTGATCGTTACGGGTCTCAAAACCCGATTAACATCCAATTTTTATTTAATTAAAGTCCAATGAGCTTTTAATTAATTTCTTTAAGGCGTGGACTTTTGGTCAACTTGGGTCAAACTCAATAACCAAAGCCCAATCAAGGAGTAACCCCATAAGCCTAGAAATCAATTTAGGCCCATTAGGCCCAATTAAATTTTCAAGGTCCATTAGTCACATTTGGGCTTTATGGAAGCGGTTTTGGGCCCAATTGGATCCAACCAATTTAGCCTAAACCTAACTTGGTACAACCAAGCCCAATAAGCCCATTTACAACATTTAAAGCCCAAATCCAATTTAAGCCCATTTAATTAAACACAAAAATTCCAAATTTCATATTTAATTAAACTAAAGTGTATTACACAATTAATTACCCAAATCAATATTTCCAAAACACAAATTTGTACAATTAATCATGTTTATCATCAACAAAACATGTCCAACACATTTTATCAAAAAATCAAACCCTTTCATGCTTCTTCAAGTCTCGGCAATGGATGGGATTTTATGTCCAAATCAAATTCAATCCAATTAAATCCAATTCAACATTAAATCAATATTCTCAATTGATTCCAACTCATCCAATGAATCAAAAAACAAAAATCCAAGAAAATTAGGGTAATTGATATTCTCGGCCAAGCCTCACCAATTGGGGAAAATTGTTCCAAACAATATTTCTTCCAATTGATCCAATCAATCCTCAATTAAAACACATTTAAACATACTCAATCATCCAATTTCATAAAATCATGCTCAAATACATTTTATCCAAATTTTAACCCTAAGTCAAATTTCATGCTTTTACTCTGCTCTGATACCATTGTTGGAGTTCTACGGTCCCAAGGATCGAATAATAAAGCATAAAACATATGTGAATACAATCGAGGAAGTTGCGGAATACTTACATCGATCGGTTGAGGCGATGCGGTGGACAACAAAAAACCATTTTCTACCCTCTGTCAAGCTCGACAGTCCACTGAAATGCGGTCCCCATTTTCGGCCATGAATCCAAGCTCCAAGCTCCAAGCTTTCGTGATGGTATTCCAATCCCACGGGTGGGTTTCCCTATCACCTTCGCAAGACCCTTTTATGTGCTAGCACTTGGTGATTTTTGCCACAAAAACCACCATTACTTTTCCTCTATTGTTCGGCAGAAACCAGAAACAGAAGGGAAGAAGAAGGCCTCCAAGGCTGAGAGAGAGAAGAGCTAAAATGGCTCCAAACCGTGAACCAAAAGGAGGGAGAGAGAGAGAAAAAGTGTTATGATTTTAATTGATTTCCAAAATCAATAACATATACCAAACATTAAAATATTAATATATGTCAATCAAGCTTTCAAAAAAGCTTTCCAACCACTTCCATCAAGTCACATCACTCAATCAATCCAGTGACAAGTTGTCAAATCACCCAAAGTGACTAATGATTTGACGCTTGATGTGACTAGCGATTTGACGCTTGATTTGACTTGCGTGCCGCACTCGAATTCGAAATGAGAATGCGCTCGCAAACAATCCCGGGCTCGGCTTCGCTAATTCCAAATTAACGAATTTTCCGTTGCGACGTAATTAAATGATTATGCCTAGCAAAATCACTATTCACATCGCTAACGAATTAATTCTAAATTAACCCGTTCGCCCGAATTAAAATCTAATTTTAATTCCGCGTCGAAATCCAATTTCGTATAATATATCGAATATATTATTTTATCGATTAATTCCAAATTAATCGTTTTCTCTCTTTCTATAATATTTTATCCCAGATAAAATATCTCCGCAATTAATCTCAGGTTAATTTTCTCTCTCATCTAATTAATCTCAGATTAATTAAAGTGTGAGTCATACGTCATCGGTGAATCTTCGGGAAGCGACCCATGAGATGCCCGAATATGTTGGCAGTAAATATGGTCGTCGGACTATCCGAACACGTAAGTACCTAGTACTACGTTTGTACCGATTTACAAGACAAGGTTGGCTTCTAGAAAAGCGCCATGCCTACCCAATTCTCCAGAAACATGCTTACAAGAATAAGCGATCTATATCAGGCGTAGTATACGTAGTATTGCGTATTTCGATCCAGTATCGGATGATCACATGCAAGGCCTGAGGCTGGTACAGTGTCTGCCCCGTACGAAGCATATATCGGATCACAAGCAACTAGTCTCTTTATTATCGGATAATCATGACCAAGTCATATTATCCCGATGGTTGCAACCCTTTAGAGAACCAGTTCTGTATCCCTGCGCGATCATCATCTCCATATGACTGGAGTGATACTTCCGTCTTGACATCACACCCAACACACTACGATTCTCAATATACCCAGCAGAGGCTTACACAGAACCTGTCAAAAGCCCTGGACGACCAAAACCAAAGTATATTGATTGTCGCAAGTATTAACGGTGCAAGTCTCAGGTTAAGACCAAATACACCTACCCTGATTTCGGACTTCCATAGACACATAGTCATACTACCAATGGAATTTCGAGGGGGTCTATCCAGAGCGAAGCTGTTTCCCGTACCATCGGTAAACACAACCTCCTATTACACTTGCATGAGTATCATATACCAAAATATATGAGAACTATGTCGTCGTGCCCTCACAACGCGCACAAGTGTAATACTAGTCTTTTACGCATTATCGATGTCCAATCTCGATAATACTCTGACTAGGGATATTTAATGATTTATCCTTCGTGGATTGATACTGTCTCATATCTTCTCAATCCAGGAACAAATCACAGGGACCTCCTATCATTTATACATCATGGTAATCTAATCACAAATGATAAGAGAGCAATCTCATTTGTCACATAGTTAATTTGTACGACAACATCATGATCTGTACAAATAGTGACGTTATGGGTCATAATTGTCCAACAGCCCCCCCAACGGCAACTAGCTGTTGGGGACGTAGGGTTCCTGTTGGAACCCTACGGTTCCAACCGAAACCGTTTCTGTTCCGGTTGGAACCGTAGAACCGGTGGAACCTTAGGGTTCCGACCGGTTCGGATTGGGGTCGAACCCCAACCGAATCGGTCGGCCACGGTTCCGGTTCCGGAACCGGTTGGAACCGGAACCATCCGGTTCGGTTCCGATTCCGAGCCGGAACCGTGGCCGGGTCTATTATAAGTTGCTAAAAGACCTAATACATAAAAATCTCTAATGGCTCAACGACCTTTTCAAATAACCTATTATACACTTAAAGTTGCTTATTATGATAATTAGTAATTATTGGCCGCTCATGTGGATAAACATGTAATACTAACCTAATTTACAACATCCCAAATAGGATGACAAAAATCACGAGACAGGGTCATAGGGAACCTCCTCAATTGGGTCGGGAATCGAAGTTGAAAATTTGAAATAATTAACGTCAAGGAAGGAGAAAAATTAATATCAATTTCTTATTTGGGAATGGACGATGATTAAGTAAAATCTTTATTCATCCCCATTATCCATTTAAGTTTTAATTTAATTATTTTTAAATTTTTTTATAAATATATCAAATTTCTATTTATAAATTTATATAGATGTAAATAAAAAAATATATTAATATTTATACAAATATTAATTATAAAAAAGTATAAGGACTTAAAATGAAATAATTATATATATATCACTTTTTTAAAAAAAGATTCATCATTTTATTATGTTACGGACCAAACAAAAAATTAGAAAATAAGAATTTTAATCTTTTATATAAATTGTGATTTGTGTAATAGATATTATCAATTTTTTTGAATATGTATGCTTGATGTAGAAAATAAGAAAACTTGTTTATAATTCAAGGGTTCAGAACCCTTTGAGGATCTTCATCCCCTTCTTTAAAATAATTACAAGGAAAAAATGAGGGGACGAGGACATCTGAAAATTATTGAAAATGAATACGGAATGTCAATCGTATACCCTCCCTTCCTCATTACCATCCCTAATCCCAATAACAAAACTAGATCTAAAAGCACTTTTTTCAGAACAACCCATTACAAATAATCATACCGATAATGCTGATAAAGTTGTAATTTTGCATGCAAATCAAACTAATATAGCCAATAAAGAAGCAACCAGTGTGAAGAATCAAACTCAAAGTCCAGAAATTTCTGTTAAAGATCAAAGTTTGAAGGTAAATCAGAATGATGCAACTGTTAGTAAAAGCATTGATTCAAGTTCATCGGTGAAGAAACTGCTGAGAATGGAATTAAAGATGGAATGGCAGCTAATTGTAGTCAGGGCTCAGATTTGTTTTTATCATAATATTATGATATAGTTAAGGGCCTCAAAATATAAAAATCGGTATAAGCCCCGAGTATGTCAGAGTTAGCCCTGATTATTCATTTACTATTTGTTTGAAGTAAATTATCTGTGATATCTTTGATTACTTGTAGTTTCAGACTTGGTGTATGAGTGTCATATATATGATGATTTAAGTTTGAAATTAGTAATTTGAAATAGTTCTTAAAGAGCAAAGAAAGATGAGTATTTTATTTATGTTTTATCTATAACTGCGGTTCATTATATAAATGTATGACGATCTTGATCCGTGATCGGTCATATAACGACATGGGAATGAATACACCTTATATGATGTGATGATATAGGATTGGATTTAAACTGAAATAAATTTATTTTAATATATGTTATACAAAATTAATTCATATCAGTATAATAAATGATCATATATGAGTTGATCTCAATCATGAGTGTACTACGAACACTACAAGAAAACTGGCAAATAGAGACGGAAATATCCGTCTCTAATCCGTCGCTATTGTCTATTTGCGACGGAACATAAACGGAAAAATTCCGTCTTTGTTCTCTTGGTCGCAAAAATTATAGTGACGGAAAAATTATTCCGTCGCTAAATTTGCGACCAAATTCATTTCGTCTCTAATTAGAAACAAAAAATTCTATCACCAATTTAGAGACGGATTAATATGTCTGTCTCCATTCCATCTCTATAATAGCGAGGGAAAATTCCGTCGCCATTTAAAATAGAGACGGAATATTCCGTCGCTATATAGCGACGGAATACAGCGACGTAATATTCCATCGCTATATAGCGACGGAATATTCCGTCCCTATAAAGCGACATAATATTCCGTCTCTATTTTAAATGGCGACGGAATTTTCCGTTGCTAATAACATTTGAATTACTTTTTTTTTTAATTAAATTATTATTTTTTAAATTCTTAAAGAAATTAAATTTATTTTAAACAATATTATTAATATTAGAATAAAATTAGAAAATAAATATATTAATTACTTAAATTATAAAAAAAAAACAACAAATAGTAAAATAAAAATTTTATTACATAAATGTTATGTGTAAAAAAATACAACATAAAATAAATACATATAAGTTAATTCTCTTTATCTCTCTGCTCACTATTAGTCAGAGGATCAGGTGGACCTGAAGAGGAAGGTTGTGAACTCAAGTCTCTCATCATCTGAAAATATCGCTCCATATCTGTCATCTTCGGTTCGAGATCAAGCACCTCTTAATTTCTCTTCCGCTGCTCTTCCTCTAGTCGGCGATGTATCTCTTCCTTTCTCTTTCGTTGCTCTTCATCCAGTCGTTGTTGTATAGTCTGCCTCTTGTACCCGCTGCTCAAATGTATCATCAAAAGTCGTACCGTAGTGCGATCTACCTGAGCTGCGTAACGAATCTGGATATGAAAGCGATGCAAGAGTGCCGAGACCATACACTCGGTGTTTCTTAGTATCCACTCCAACCACATCTAAGTACAAGGGTGGCAATGGGCCGGGCCGGGCTTTTGCAAGCCCGGCCAACAAAAAAAAAAAGCCCGGGCCCGGGCTTTTTTTTAGGCCTGAATTTAAAAAAAAATTTAAAAATTAAAAAATATAAATATAAAATATATTTACACTATATATAAAGACAATTTAGAAATAAATCACAAGTTTCATTGATAAATTAACAATTTAAATGTTAAAAATAAATAAAAATGATACAAACATATTAAATATATATATATATATATATATTTATGTTTTTTTTTTAAATTTTGGGCCGGGCCCGGGCCAAAATAGGAAAGCCCGGCCCGGGCCCGTGCCGGCTTTCATTTTAAGGCCCGGCCCGGGCTTTTTCCACCCCGGGCCGGGCCGCGGGCTAAACTGCCACCCTTATCTAAGTATAGGCGATTGGTGTCAAGCTGAGTCTCAGGCTCACCAGACTCCTCTAACAACTGAGATGCAATCGCTGCCATTTGCTCAATAAAAAAATATATATAAGAAAGCAAAAAAGATTTTGAAAAGAAAAAATTTAAAATATTTAATTTATAAACAAAAATTTACATTAATGTCGCTTGATCTCTTGTCAATAAAAGTATCATCATTCTTTGTGTGCATATGCTTAAACACCTCATAGCCTGTGGGTGCACGTCCTAACTGAGATTCCTATTTAAAAAATAAAAAATTAATAAATAAGAATAATAAAAGTAATAAAAAATGTTCGCATGTTTAAAAAATCTATATATAGCGACATAATGCATTTCCGTCGCTAAATTTAGCAATGTAATTACATTATATTTAGAGACGAAAACGCATTCTGTCGCTAAATTTAGCGATTTTAGCGACGGAATGCGTTTCCGTCGCTAAATTTAGCGACAGAATGAGTTTTCGTCTCTAAATATAATGTAATTACATTATATATAGCATTCCGTCGTTAAATTACATTAAAAATTAATGTAATTCCGTCGCTATATATAGCGATGGAATGCGTTTCTGTCGCTAAATATAGCGACAGAATGCGTTTCCGTCGCTAAATATAGCGACAGAATGAAATTACGTCGCTATAAAAAGTGACGGAATAGTCGTTATGTCGCTATATAGAGACAGAATTACATTCCATCGCTATATTTAGAGACGAAATTATAATCCGTCCCAGTTACGTCTCTATTTAGAGACGGAGTATGAATTCCGTCGCAAGAGATAGAGACGAAATTAATATCCGTCGCTATTCCGTCGCTTTACATCTAGTGATTTTATTCCCGCCATTATTAGTTACAGAATTTTATCCCGTCGTTAAATCCCGTAGCTAATGCTCTAATCAATTTCAATTCCGTCACTATTCCCTTTCTAAATATTGAAACGGATTAATCCGTCGCTATTTTCCATCACAAATTCCGAGTTTTCTTATAGTGGAACTCTTACATGACAAACTATGTATTTGATTTACATGAGTGAGATTGGTACATAATTCCCGATGAATAACTTCATACTTTGGGGGCATGATTTGATATGTAGCTGATGACATTTAACATAGATATGGAGTCCACTCCATCTTATGATAATTAGATGAGTATCTTCCTTAAGGGTTGATTCGATACTTGAACGATTATAGTGGTCAAGTCTTTCTATTACGAATAGAAGATAAAATTCATAATAGTTATGAATAAATAGTTCATTAAAGAATTCATGATACTTAAGGTACAAGAAATAATTAGAGTGGTATAATGGACCCGGTTCTAATCATAAGATACTTATGAATGGTCAACATATATGAAATGATTATATTGATAAACACCGATGTACCTCGGTTTATATAAAATATATGCATTGACGAGCGTTCAACTTTAGGATTTTAGTGGAATAATTTAAAGTTAATAATTCATAATATTTGATTAAAAAGTTTTAATCAATATCCCGAGATTATTGGAGCTCGGAGCTGCGGGTCAATTTGGTCTCGTGTTAGCTTATTACACGAGAAGAATCTATATAATAATTGGATAGTCCAATTATTAAATCACTTGCAAAATTAAATAATAATAATCGATTATTTAATTTATAAAATAATTATGAATTTGATTAATAATTACATGTTGTCACATGTTGTCACATTTTGATACTATATATTAAATTGTTCAATATATAGTTTGCATCGATGTTTTAAAATTCGGCCCGGTCCATCGATCCGGGATGACGAGAGGGTTAAGGGTCAGAGGTCGGACTGAGGTTCAACCGGGAGTCGACTCGGAGTCAAAAATAAATTATTATTTTATTGTGTATTTATATAAAAAATTTTAAAAAATGAATAATTTAAAAAAAATAAAATCATAATTAATATTAATTTTAATATTTTAAAAATATTATAAGATTTTTTAAACAAAATTGTAACCAAAATATAGCAATAGATTAATTTTTTATTTTAATTTGAATATCTTTTTTTTCAATAAAAAAGTCAAAAACTCGTCTGATCCGTGACCGATTCGACCGGATCGCGGTTCAACCGCCTAGGTCATTGGGTCTTGGACCAGGTCAATGACAGACAGGTTTTTGGGGGCCACCTGAACCGACTAAAGGATCGGTCTACGGGTCAACCGATCGAACCGATCGGGCCGATCCGAGATTTTAAATCATTGGTTTGCATAATAATTGATTATGAGATAATCATTTAAAAATTCAAATTATTTGAATTTGAATTAATTAATTCGAAAGCTATTTTTTAAACAATATTAAGATATTCTTGGTGGTAAGACATCATGATAAGTCAAGTAGTGTCAAGACACAATCCTCTTTCCCTTTCTTTTTCAATTTTCAGTTTTTGTTGTTTTTTCGGTGGTGCAAAATTGTCCAAAATTGCTGTGCAAAATTCTATATTGCAGGGGTTGATTTGATATTACAATGGACTGTTACGGTGGTGTAAAACTGTCTGAAATTACTTGTGGCTGTTTTGGTTGCTGTTTTCGGAATTTTCAAAAGTTACATGGTCTCGGATTTTGTGAGCAATTCGATAATACATTTTATGGGAGCAGATTTTATTTTATTTTTTACTCCAATCCTGAGGGTCAAGAGCGTTTTTACTGTCCACGGTGATTTCCTTAGAAGAGTTCGTGCGTAAATCTCTACACATTTCATTCTCATCTATCAATTTACAAATATTCGGCCAAGGGATAATAATGATCAAAATAAATAATTTTAGTTATCTAATAAGTCATTTTGAAAGACGGGATATGGTGTTTTTCCTTATAAGTCCAGAGATTTTTTTTTTTTTTTTAAATTCAGCCAAGGATTAATAATTACAGATTTGCTTGACTCACCTAATCGCCGTTACTTTTTAATAAAAAAGTCATCAACTTGAGGTTATCTTGTTTTGGTGATCAAATGATTTTTTTTTTTTCAAAGAAAAAGGAAGAAAAAAGACCTTACACAACTCTGTGAGGAGAAGACTTTCTAGAAGGTTGACCAGTAAGTTAAACTTTTGGTGAGTCATCAATCAATCTCGATCCCATCAGTGTTTCCAAAAATCAAATATTGGGATGTGAGCTTCTTGCACATGGACAAAGTCAAAAGTTAATACATGTGATGTTTCAACGTGGGGCGTTGCTAACATAGTAACTGGTTGCAACAACCGGTTGCAACCAATTATTAAAAAAAAAATTAAAAAAATTATTTTTTGTTAAATAAAGTATAAAATATTGATAAAAATAAAATTATATAAAAAATTTGTTGTATGTTTTTGCTAAAAACTTATTTTTATAAAATATTGATAAAAATAAAATAATAAAAAAATTTATTGCATATTTATTGGTAAAAGTTGCAAGTTTAATGGTATAAGTTGCATATTCAATGACCATAGTTACATGTGCGAATTTCGAGGCAGATGCAATTGCATGTTAATGTTAAAATTTCAAGTCCAATTGTTTCATGTTGCATGTTTATTGTTAAATGTTTCATCTTTAAAATATTGCATATTTATTGGTGAAAGTTGCAAGTTTAATGATAGAGGTTGCATATTCAATGATAATAGTTACATGTGCGAATTTCGAGGCAGATGTAATTGCATGTTATTGCTAAAATTTCAAGTCCAATGGTTTCATGTTGCATCTTTATTGTTAAAGGTTTCATCTTCGAAATATTGCATATTTATTGGTGAAAGTTGCAAGTTTAATGGTAGTGGTTGCATATTCAATGGTCATAGTTACATGTGCGAATTTCGAGGCAAATGCAATTGCATGTTATTGCTAAAATTTCAAGTCCAATGGTTTCATATTGCATGTTTATTGTTAAAGGTTTCATCTTAGAAATATTACATATTTATTGGTGAAAGTTGCAAGTTTAATAGTATACGTTGCATATTCAATTGTCATAATTACATGTGCGAATTTCGAGGCAGATGTAATTGCATGTTATTGCTAAAATTTCAAGTCCAATGGTATCATGTTGCATTTTTATTGTTAAGGGTTTCATCTTAGAAATATTACATATTTATTGGTGAAAGTTGCAAGTTTAATGGTATACGTTGCATATTCACTGGTCATAGTTACATGTGCGAATTTCGAGGCAGATGCAATTGCATGTTATTGCTAAAATTTCAAGTCCAATGGTCTCATGTTGCATGTTTATTGTTAAAGGTTTCATCTTAGAAATATTACATATTTATTGGTGAAAGTTGCAAGTTTAGTGGCATACGTTGCAAGTTTGAAGCATAAAATATTTATTGCATATTTTATGATTGAAACTTGCATCTCAATGGTGAAATTGCATATCAATGGTGTCAAGTTTCATGTTATTGATCATATCTAACTATTACTTTTTATTCATTATCATGTTTAATGCTTCGATTTCGATCTTGATTTCATGTTTAATGGTTATAATTGAATACAGAAAGATGAAACATCACAATTGAATTAGCACAAGTTAATAATGTTGATATTTACTTATAATATTCTTTAGTTACATATGTTAATGAACATGTACATGAGTTGTATACTTATTATTGTTTCCGTTTATATTTTTTATTTACTACGACAGTTAATAAGCATGAAGAAAGATTTGTTAATGTTGATATTTACTTGGAATTAGGTACGTCAAACCTTGTATTTTTTATTTGACTGAATATAATTATCATCGACGCAAAGGTGTGAGAGTTTAAATTCATACTTGTCTCGTTTCCTTAATTTGAAGTTGAAATTGTATGATTTTATTCGACAAATATATCGTGGCAACATAATATGCAGTGGAATATAATATATATATTTTTAATGATACAATTTTGACAAAGTAAGTGTGTAGCTGAAATGGCAAAATGTTTGATTAATTTATAAGTGGTCACAGGTTCGATTCTCAACGTTTACAATCTGGAAATTTATTTTTTCACCCCTTATGCTAGGGCGCACAATCGTTATGCTAGGGCGCATAAGTTATGCATGTTATTGCTAAAATTGCAAGTCCAATGGTTTCATGTTGCATGTTTATTGTTAAAGGTTTCATCTTCGAAATATTGTATATTTATTGGTGAAAGTTGCAAGTTTAATGGTAGAAGTTTCATTTTCAATGGTCATAGTCACATATGCGAATTTCGAGGCAGATGCAATTGCATGTTATTGCTAAAATTTCAAGTCCAATGGTCTCATGTTGCATGTTTATTGTTAAAGGTTTCATCTTAGAAATATTGCATATTTATTGGTGAAAGTTGCAAGTTTAATGGTATACGTTGCATATTCAATGGTAATAGTTACATGTGCGAATTTCGAGGCAGATGCAATTGCATGTTATTGCTAAAATTTCAAGTCCAATGGTCTCATGTTGCATGTTTATTGTTAAAGGTTTCATCTTAGAAATATTGCATATTTATTGGTGAAAGTTGCAAGTTTTATGATATATGTTGCATATTCAATGGTAATAGTTACATGTGCGAATTTCGAGACAAACGCAATTGCATGTTATTGCTAATATTTCAAGTCCAATTGTTTCATGTTGCATGTTTATTGTTAAAGGTTTCATCTTCGAAAAATAGCATATATATTGGTGAAAATTACAAATGTAATGGTAGAAGTTGCATATTTAATGGTCATAGTTACATGTGCGATTTTCGAGGCAGATGCAATTACATGTTATTGCTAAAATTTCAAGTCCAATGGTATCATTTTGCATATTTATTGCTAAAGGTTTCATCTTCGAAATATTGCATATTTATTGGTTAAAGTTGCAAGTTTAATGGTATAAGTTGCATATTCAATGGTCATAGTTACATGTGCGAATTTCGAGGCAGATGCAATTGCATGTTATTGCTAAAATTTCAAGTCCAATGGTTTCATATTGCATGTTATTGTTAAAGGTTTCATCTTCGAAATATTGTATATTTATTGGTGAAAGTTGCAAGTTTAATAGTATACGTTGCATATTAATGGTGAAAGTTGCAAGTTTAATGGTAGAAGTTGCATATTCATGGTCATAGTTACATATGCGAATTTCGAGGCAGATGCAATTGCATGTTATTGCTAAAATTTCAAGTCCAATGGTCTCATGTTGCATGTTTATTGTTAAAGGTTTCATCTTAGAAATATTGCATATTTATTGGTGAAATTTGCAAGTTTAATGGTAGTGGTTGCATATTCAATGGTCATAGTTACATGTGCGAATTTCGAGGCAGATGCAATTGCATGTTATTGCTAAAATTTCAAGTCCAATGGTCTCATGTTGCATGTTTATTGTTAGGGTTTCATATTAGAAATATTACATATTTATTGGTGAAAGTTGCAAGTTTAATAGTATACGTTGCATATTCAATGGTCATAATTACATGTGCGAATTTCGAGGCAGATGCAATTGTATGTTATTGCTAAAATTTCAAGTCCAATGGTCTCATGTTGCATGTTTATTGTTAAAGGTTTCATCTTAGAAATATTGCATATTAATGGTGAAAGTTGCAAGTTTAATGGTATACGTTTCATATTCAATGGTCATAGTTACATGTGCGAATTTCGAGGCAGATGCAATTGCATGTTATTGCTAAAATTTCAAGTCCAATGGTGTCATGTTGCATGTTTATTGTTAAGGGTTTCATCTTAGAAATATTACATATTTATTGGTGAAAGTTGCAAGTTTAATGGTATACGTTGCATATTCACTGGTCATAGTTACATGTGCGAATTTCGAGGTAGATGGAATTGCATGTTATTGCTAAAATTTCAAGTCCAATGGTTTCATATTGCATGTTTATTGTTAAAGGTTTCATTTTCGAAATATTGTATATTTATTGGTGAAAGTTGCAAGTTTAATGGTAGAAGTTGCATATTCATTGGTCATAGTTACATATGCGAATTTCGAGGCAGATGCAATTGCATGTTATTGCTAAAATTTCAAGTCCAATGGTCTCATGTTTCATGTTTATTGTTCAAGGTTTCATCTTAGAAATATTGCATATTTATTGGTGAAAGTTGCAAGTTTAATGGTATACGTTGCATATTCAATGGTAATAGTTACATTTGCGAATTTCGAGGCAGATGCAATTGCATGTTATTGCTAAAATTTCAAGTCCAATGGTCTCATGTTGCATGTTTATTGTTAAAGGTTTCATCTTAGAAATATTGCATATTTATTGGTGAAAGTTGTAAGTTTTATGATATATGTTGCATATTCAATGGTAATAGTTACATGTGCGAATTTCGAGACAGACGCAATTGCATGTTATTGCTAAAATTTCAAGTCCAATGGTCTCATGTTGCATGTTTATTGTTAAAGGTTTAATCTTAGAAATATTGCATATATATTGGTGAAAGTTGCAAGTTTAATGGTATACGTTTCATATTCAATGGTCATAGTTACATATGCGAATTTCGAGGCAGATGCAATTGCATATTATTGCTAAAATTTCAAGTCCAATGGTCTCATGTTGCATTTTTATTGTTAAGGGTTTCATCTTAGAAATATTACATATTTATTGGTGAAAGTTGCAAGTTTAATGGTATACGTTGCATATTCACTGGTCATAGTTACATGTGCGAATTTCGAGTCAGATGCAATTGCATGTTATTGCTAAAATTTCAAGTCCAATGGTCTCATGTTGCATGTTTATTGTTAAAGGTTTCATCTTAGAAATATTACATTTATTGGTGAAAGTTGCAAGTTTAGTGGCATACGTTGCAAGTTTGAAGCATAAAATATTTATTGCATATTTTATGATTGAAACTTGCATCTCAATGGTGAAATTGCATATCAATGGTGTCAAGTTTCATGTTATTGATCATATCTAACTATTACTTTTTATTCATTATCATGTTTAATGCTTCGATTTCGATCACGATTTCGATCTTGATTTCATGTTTAATGGTTATAATTGAATACAGAAAGATGAAACATCACAATTGAATTAACACAAGTTAATAATGTTGATATTTACTTATAATATTCTTTAGTTACATATGTTAATGAACATGTACATGAGTTGTATACTTATTATTGTTTCCGTTTATATTTTTTATTCACTACGACAGTTAATAAGCATGAAGAGAGATTTGTTAATGTTGATATTTACTTGGAATTAGGTACGTCAAACCTTGTATTTTTTATTTGACTGAATATAATTATCATCGACGCAAAGGTGTGTGAGAGTTTGAATTCATACTTGTCTCGTTTCATTAATTTGAAGTTGAAATTGTATGATTTTATTCGACAATTATATCGTGGCAACATAATATGTAGTGGAATATAATATATATACTTTTAATGATACAATTTTGACAAAGTAAGTGTGTAGCTGAAATGGTAAAGTGTTTGATTAATTTATAAGTGGTCACAGGTTCGATTCTCAACGTTTACAATCTGGAAATTTATTTTTTCACCCCTTATGCTAGGGCGCACAATCGTAATGCTAGGGCGCATAAGTTATGCGCCCTAGCATAACGTTATGCTAGAGCTCCTAACTTATGCGCCCTACCCCAATATTGAGTGTTTTTTTTTCTATTTTTTTTGCTGGGTTTTTAATTTATCTAAAAACACCTCTTACGTTATGCTAGGGCACATAATTTACGTAGTATGAAAATGAATTTTTATTAATTACATAAGATGAGCATTTTTTAAATTATATTTGTTGCCTTTTAAAAACACCTCTTATGTTATGCTAGGGCGCATAAGCTATTTACTTAGAATTAGGTACGTCAACGATTGGATATCCGATCATTTTGGATAACTACTAAAGTTAATGAGCATGAAGAATAATTTTTATATTTTGTTCATAAATTTTTATTAATTACATAAGATGAGAATTTTTTTGAATGAGCACAAGTTAATAATATTGAAATCTACTTATAATTTTCGTTAATTACATATGTTAATGAGCATGCAGATGAGTTTTATACTTTTTGTTTCCGCTTACAATTTTTATTCATTACGAAAATTATTATTTCGATTCATTTATTAAACGAAATGAATTGATCTCGATTTCGTCTTTAATGGTTATTGATTTTGTTACATGTTTAATAATTAAAATAACATGTTCAATGGTCTTACTTACTCTTCAGGAACAATTTTTTCTCAAAATTTCTCTCAAGGAGCTATTTTATCTTTTTCAAAAATCAACAAAAGTTAATAATCACATAATCCATTCTCCATTAGAAAAGATGATATGAGCTTGCTGCCATTACTTTCATCACAGTAATCTTGTTGCCATGATGTACATGAGTACAAGGGGCATACCCCCGGAAAGGGTAAAAGCTCAAAACAAGCGAAAACAAAGGAAAAAAAAAATCCTAATGAACAACAAAGAATGCACGCCCAAACAACCTGACGGATTTCAAAACATATAAGAAGAATGGTCCAAATGGTCTAGCCGAAAACCCCCAAAATCAGAACCTGAATCACCAGCAGTCTCTGAATCCAGAACTAGAATAACAGACCCTGAATCAGCTCACAGAACAGCCCAACAACACAACAACTTAAGGCAGCCCCAATAGATTTTGAAGAGGGAAAACAGCCTCTGAAACCCCCACTTGATCAGAGCCAGTAGCCCCTGAGCCAGCAGCCTTGGTTAGAGACAGCAGCCCCTGAGGCCTCTGGGGCATCAGAACTTAAAGCATAGGTAGCTTCTGAACCCAGGAACCTCTGAACAAATGAGTCTCTGAACCTAGAAATTCAGACTCTGAAAACCCCATCGTATCAGAGCCCACAGCCCCTGAACCCTGCATCCCTTGAGCATCTACCTCTGACCAGAGCAGCAGCCCCTGAAGCCTCTGAAACTGCCCAAACCAGCTAGCAGACCCTCAGCCTCTAAATCTGCCCAAACCAACCAGCAGACTCTTCTGAAACCAGCCCCTGAAATCCAGCAGCCCTGAGCCAGCAGCCCCTGAGATAAAGAATTTTTATTTTTCTTTTACTAATATTATTTCCTTTAATCTCAAGATAACAAAGAATACAACAATGTTCATTATGAGACCCAAGCAAACCATTTCCAAACTTACCAACCAAAACCTGCAATTCACTTTGCTTGTTTCACAAGTCTACATAGCAAATGAACAATATCAATATATACCAAATGGGACCAGCTCCAAAATGGGGCTTCTTGATTTTCTTTTCTCTTTTACTTGAGGTAAACTTATAAGGGAATTTTTTATGATCAAATGGAATCTTGATTACCAAATGCTACCAAGCATCAAGGCTTATCAGTTGGATCACTTTCGGTAGTAATCCTGCTTGAGGCGCGGCCACCCATGTTGCTAAATAAAGTTGATAATCGTTTGAAGCTGCTGTTTCCCTCGCTAAAGTTATGCAACTTCCTTGTCTTTCTCATTTTTGGTGAATTTAGGTCACCGATGTCACGATCAACATCATCTTGGTTCTTGATTTTTACAACAACCAGTCATGTAATGGTGCTTCGGAAAAATAGGCACATTGGAGGTGTTAGGCATGTGGTTGTAGGGTTTATCTTCTTGTGGCAACATAGGCCTAGTGTGCATTGTGCACACATCTGGTGGCCACAATCTTGTCTTCAATTGTCTGCTCAAAGCATATGCAACATAGCTCTGTATCGCTAGCCTGCATTAAAAAAGAACAAATCAATCTCATCCTTTTCAAAATCAACAAAAGTTAAAATAAAAAGTTCACAAAATTACAAGAGGCTCTTATATAGAACCACCCACTCAAAATTGTACAAGTGTTTATTTATGGCTAAGATTTGTAGAAATTTTCATATGTAGGATTTAACAAAGCTGCGCAAACTCCGTGTTTTTACTTCAATGAAACTGCATATAGAATCAATATTACATAGAGATAATCATATAACAGCAAAAGCATTAGCAGCAAATTTCTAGGAAACTAAATCAAGAGAAAATACATCAAAAGTATGCTTTTCTAAGAAAATTGATTGCACGGAATTGGCTGCAAAAGATACAGAGATACAATCAATTGATAAGAATTATAAAATGATCAACTTTGTGTTCCTAAAAGTGCATCTGCTCCAAAATTTCTGGTAATTTGATGACCTCAATTAAATTTACAATAGCATGATAAGAACCAATACAACATTTTTTGCAATTAAACTTTCACCAGACATCCAAATGTGCCCTTTTGCATTTATGTTCAAGCTAATAATTTGAGATGGCAATAAAGAAACAATTACATAATGCAGTTGCAAGAAAATAAAATAAATCAAAGAATGTGACCAAAAAAGAAAGAAGTTAAATATTACATAGATGAATCTCTATGAAGACAATCTGCGCCCCACGCCAGCAGTGCACAGATGCATTCAATCGATGCCCCTCTAGCTACCAAGTGAAGAGGAGTGCTTCCTGGGCAATTGTAATAAGCAATCTATCAATCTACAAAACAAATTTAACGCCTAACGATAATAAAACAAAATCATCACCATAATTTTTACCCATTTCCACCGGCTGAAGCACAAACAAGAGGACAACAATCTAGTAAAATATGTACATGTTCATACCGTCTTTGACGAGCTACCAAGTGCAATGGCGTCCCTCATCTGCCATATCTTATGTTCACAAATCTTACGTATCCCCTAAAATCCAATCCCAACACAGCAATTTTATCAGCCATTAATAAGCCAAATTTTATCTATTCACCTAACAAATATTTCAATTCTTAGCCTACCAAGAAACGACAACAGGGCCAGACTGAGCAGCAGAGAGAATGGCTTGAAGGCAATCTGTATGGCCATAGTATGCAGCATAGTGCAAGCAGGTTTGTCTGTAAAGGGAATCAAACATCAAAATCTATCAAAATCAAAAACAGATATTACTAAAAACACAACTTGCATGCAAGATTCGAAACAAAATAAAAAACACTAAATGACTAAAATTATAGAGGATGCAGTGTAATCAAGATTTACCAACCACAAAATCCAACGACGGCGTAGAGAATGAAGTGTAGCAGCAACAAAGTTGAACAACAAAGAAATTTGGGGCAAGAAATTAAACATGATGAAGTGTATCACCAATTTTAGGGCAAGAAATTTGGGGAAAAATTTCTCTGCTGTATAAGAGAGATCGTGAGAGTGAGAGATTTGGGGGAGTTGGAGAGAGAGAAAAGCTTTTATATTTAATATTTATTACCGGTTTAATCGGTTATTTCTTTTTTTTTTTTTCTTTTTTTTAACTGACCGTTGGATCACTTACTAGTGATCCAACAGTGAAGAGCCCAAGGGTATCTCATACCCCTGGGTACCACAGACGGACCCTTCAACGTGATATTTAATTGTCTGAGGGGCGGGCAAAGATGCAGCATCTTAGGAGGGAGTATATCATGTTTCAGATGTATATGTCATATCTCTTACAGTAGTTGAGTCCCACAACCGAAACATAATATAATTTTTCGCATCTTAGATGCTCAATCCGATCAGAATTTTTTTCAACATTTAATGAAAATTTTATTATTTAAAAAATATTTTAAGAATGTAATTATATAGTTATTTAACTCAAATATAATTAGAGATGTAAATTTTATTCGAATCTAAATTTTAAGGATTTGTACGGATTCAGATTCGGATACAAGTGAATCCAAAATTCAGATATAAAATTAAGAAAATAATAAAATATTGATTTTATTTATCATTTTATTATAATTTAGATTTAGATTTAGATTATTTTAGATAGATTTTGAATTGTAAATGTTGATTTAAAAGTTAAATTGCTATTGTTTAGTTATGAATGCTATTTTATTTTATTTTAATTATTTCAAATTAAATAATTTAAAAATAAAAAATAAAAATCTGGATTTTTTTGACGATCCAGATATTTGGGAATCCGCATGGATAAAACCCACATTCAGATTTGCATAAAAATATGTGAATATGGATTTATTTGGGTTATCCAGGATAGTTGGGGAGTTTATGCTTTCAGTAAAATTTTCATGATTAACGACCTTAACCGTCCGTATTTGGTGTTACAGATGGGGAAAGAGAAAAGATAACATGGACCTCAGGTAAGTACCTCACTGTGAACTCGTCATAGGTAGACAAGGTATGATGAATGATTGTGTGTTTCGATATGTGTATAGATTGAAGGCTTATAAAAATAAGTAATAGTAGTTATGGAGTTTTAGAAAGCATGGAATGAGAGTTTCGAGAGGTACAGACAGTGAGATTCGTAAAGAGCATGTCTAGAAACAGATTGTCTGAAGGTATGCATAATACCGGGTTTCTAGATAGCAAGCTATAAGAGGAACAAATATGAAATCGACATTTGACTTCCAGTTATAAATATACCAGCTTTAATATGAGTCTCTGATGTCACAGTGACACGTATTCCGGTAATAAGGAATAGAAATAAACATAGCTGATGTTTCTGTGATTAAATTTTTAAGGAGTATAGCCAATAACTTATGCAGTCAAACTCCACACCGGAGATATGTTTCCCAGTGATGCGTCTGATAATTGTTTGGTGATGACATTATGTTTCATTGATTTTATTTGATATATTGTTATGTTTAAGTTTTAATAAGCTAGTTTCCAAATGAAAAGTTTAGTATAACATGTCGTATCATTTTCACAATAAGCATATCTTCAGGTAAAATATGTTTTAGTGCTTGAGATGTAAAATAGTTTTAATTAAGTTTTCCAGACTGCAGCTTGGTTTTTTAAGCTGGAATAGGTTTGATCTGAGTGTGGGTCTGGTTGTATGAAATATGTTGATATGTTTGACGACACATGCGAGCACTTTTCATATGGATGTGTTTGTTGAAATAAGACACAAGCCCACTTTGTATGTATGGGACGACTGAGATGTCACCAGCTTGTGAATGATTGTGGCTGATTGTACTGATGTATAAATGGATCATTGCATTGCATCGCATGACCCTAAATAGTTTCATATCATTGATTACTTTTTAAATCTACTTTAGCTTTGTTTTATTTACTTATTTTCAGATAAAATCACCAACCAAACAACAATCAATTTTTAGATACTTGTAGAAATTTAACTTCAATAAAATTAATAGCATAAGTATTAAGTCCTCGTGGGATCGATACATTTTATACTACTTGAATGATACGTGTGCTTGCGTAACGTGAGTGATTTCACAGATCAAGTTTTTGGCGCCGTTGTCGGGGACTTATTTATCTTTTACTATTAATTTTGAGGTTAGATACTTTACTTGTGTCTAATTTGTTTTTACTTATTCAGGTTCTCAGATACTACATGAGAAGAAGCAGAAGCTTTGAAATCCGTCCGCTTGACCTAGAAATTGAAAGAACTATCAGACAATTGAAAAGGGAAAAGCAAGAAGATCAAGAAGCACTAATCAACTTGAACAATCAAGAACCTGAACCTTTGGAAGTAGCACCACCAATTCCCATTCGAGACAGAATAATTCCGGTAGTTGACGGCTTCATATCATATATTGTATTTCCTCTCTTACCTGCAAATGCTTGTGACATCAAAATATGTATTCAAATGATACATCAATTAGTTCATTTTAGGGGAAGTTCAATTGAAGATCATAATGCCCACATCAGTAACTTCCTAGAAGTTTGTGGCACATTCAATTACAACCGAGCGGGAGAAATCAATGTGTCTCCAAAAACATGCTCATTCACGACAATTGATAAGAAATAAACATGCAATTCGATTCCAATCCAATTAAATCAACATGTAACATATATTTCATGCCATTAACACATCCAAGTGTCAAAATTTAAAAAATCACCATGAGTTATTCTAGGGTTATTTTCGGCCAACATAAGGAATTAGAGAAATTTGATCCAATCAATTTTTCAATAATCCAACAATGCACAACTCTAAGTTATCATCATCTAACATCAACCAACAACTCAATTTTGAATTTTCATGCTCCAAGCAAAAATCCATAATTAAAGTTTATGAACCCTAGATTTCAAAATAAAATTTAGCAAGGCTCTAGATACCATTGTTAGTCTCTAAGACATGCCACAAGATCCTAAACATGATTCTATGTGTGAAATTATCAAGTAAAGTGGCGGAATCACATACATTGATTTGGAGTGAAATTTCAAAATTTTCTATTTTGGATGAAGCTCCATGCTTGTTGTGTGTTGTTTGTTCCTTGGGTGAGTTTCCCTATCACCTCAAATGACCCACCAAGTGCTAGCTAAGTTGAAATTTTTGAAGCAAAAATTTCTCACCATTAGAGAGAAAGAATCATCAATTGAGAAGGAGAAGAGAGAGTGAATAGTTTTCAAAATTTGTTTTTCGTTGTTTTGTGTTTAAATGAGTGAATTAATTTTGCCAACTACTTCCATCAAATATTGACATTTGATGTAAGTCAAGTGGTCCCACTACTTTTTAAATTCAAAATTTAAGTTGGCTTCTCCAACACACAACTAGACTTGGGCCCGAGTTTGTTTAATTCCGATTAAACGAATTTTCCATCGCTACATAATTAAATCCAATTTAATTAAATAATTATGCCTCACAAAATTATTACAACAGTCGCTTTCGAATTAATTCTACATTAATTCGTTCGCCTGAATTAAAATCCAATTTTAATTTCGTATTAAAATCTGATTTCAATTAATATATCCGATATATTATTTTAGCCCCAAATAAATAAATTAAATAGAAAAATCCAATTTAACTATTAAATTTATTTTATCGATTAATTCTAAATTAACCGCGTTCTCTCTTCTATACGAATTTAATCTCAGATTAATTCTTGCCGCAATTAATCCCAGATTAATTTTCTCTCACAAAATAAATCCCAGATTAATTCTATTTGAGTCAAATGTCATTGCTGAATCTTTGGGAAGCGACCCAAGAGATTTCTGGATATGTTGGCAGTAAATACGGTTATCGGACTATCCGAACACATGCGTACCCCGTACCATGTTCTCACCGATTTACAAGACATGGTTGGCTTCTCGTAAAGCACCGTGCCTACCCAATTCTCCAGAAAAATTCACCAAGGAATATCATCTATATCAGGCGTAGTAATACTAATAGTATGTAATGCGTAATACGATCCAGTATCGGATGTCACATGCTACGCCTAGGGCTGGCTCTGTGTCTGTCCCGTATGAAGCATATATCGAATCCCATGTAACTAGTCTCTGTAATCGGAAAGTCATGACCTAATCATACTATCCCGATAACTGTAGCTTTTAAGAGTACTAGTTCTGTATCCTGTGTGACCATCATCTCCATATGACTGAAGTGATACTCCCATATTGACATCACATCCAATACACTACGATTCTCAGTAAACCCAATACAGGCGTACACAGAATCTGTTAAAGCTCCAGACGACCAATACTAAAGTAAACTAATTGTCGCAAGTAATAGCGACATAAGTCTCAGGTTAAAGATCACATACACCTACCCTGATTCGGTTCCTATAGACACATAGTCATACTACCAATGAGATTCTGAGTGGGTCTATCCAGAGCGAACTGTTCCCGGTCCAATGGCTAACAGAACCTCTTATTACACTTGCATAAGTATCCAATACCTAAATATATGAGAACTATGTCGTTAAGCTTCCATAACGCGCACAAGTGTAATACTAGTCTATTCCGCATTATCAATGTCCAGTCTCGATAATACTTCGACTAGGAATATTTAATGATTAAACCGTTCGTGGATTAATACTGTCTCATATCTTATTAATTCGATTTAATCATATGGAATTTTATCATTAATATATATCCAAGTAATCCAATTACAATAATGATAAAATAGTAATTTCCTTTTGTCACATAGTTAATTTGTACAAAAAAAAACACAATGTTCTTTACAAATAGTGATGCTATGGGTCATAATTTTCCAACAATCTCCCACTTGGCCTATAGCCAATCACTCAAGTATCTAACACCTGAATTATGTACATGTCGCTCAAACATTTGATGAGATATAGCTTTCGTCAGCGGATCTGCAATGTTATCATCTGATACGATCTTCTCGATCTTCACATCGCCAAGATGTATGATCTCACGAATCAGATGAAACCGTCGAAGTACATGGTTGGATCATTGATGAGACCGTGGTTCTTTAGCCTATGCGATAGTCCCATTATTGTCACAATACAAAGGTAAGAGCTCAACTGCTAACAGAACTACTCCTAATCCAATTAGGAATTTACGATCCAAACTGCTTCTTTTACTGCCTCAGCTACAGTAATATATTCTGCTTCTGTTGTTGAATCGGCAACAGTCTCTTGCTTGGAATATTTCCAGCTCACTGTTCCATAGTTCAAACAAAATATGTACCCTGATTGCGACTGACAGTCGTCTTTGTTGGTTTGGAAACTTGCATCGGTGAACCCATTCACCTCAAGTTCTCATTCCACATAGACTAAGAAATCATCTTTAGTTCGTCTAAGAGCTTTAAGGATGTTCTTTACAACAATCCAGTGACCATCACCTGGATCGGCCTGATAGCGACTGCACATGCTCAAAGCATATGAGACATCAGGTCGCGTACATATCATGGCGTACATGATCGATCCGACTGCTGAAGCATACGAGATCCGAATCATTGCATCTCTTTCATCTTGAGTTTTAGGACATATAGCCTTCGATAGAGAGACACCATGTGACACCGGAAGTAGCCCCATCTTGGACTGATCCATGTTGAATCTCTTCAACACTTTGTCAATGTATGAGCTCTGGGAGAGTGCCAGCAGCTTTCTAGATCTATCCCAGTAGATCCTTATTCCTAGAATAAAAGCTGCCTCTCCCAGGTCTTTCATGGAGAATTTTAATGAAAGCCAAGCTTTCACCGATTATAGCATGGGAATGTCATTGCCAAGAAGCAATACATCATAAACATATAGGACAATGAATGTCAGTGCACTCTCACTAACCTTCTTATATACACAAGAATCATCTTTGTTTTGAATGAAACCATAATATTTTCTAATCTCATCAAAACGTTGGTTCCAAGAACGCGATGCTTGCTTTAATCCATAAATGGATCGGTTTAACTTGCAAACCTTGTTTGCATGCCTTGGTATGACAAAACCATCAGGTTGTTGCATATAAACATCCTCCAAAAGGTTTCCGTTAAGGAAAGTAGTTTTGACATCCATCTGCCATATTTCATAATCGAAATATGCAGCAATAGCAAGTATTATCCGAATGGATTTAATCATGGCAACGGGTGAAAAGGTTTCGTCGTAATCGACACCATGTCATTGACGATACCCTTTAGCTACAAGCCTAGCTTTGTATGTTTGTATGTTGCCTTCCATGTTTGTCTTCTTCTTGAAGACCCATTTACAACCAATAGGCTTAATGCCTTCTAGTACATCAACCAGTGTCCAAACTTGGTTGGTATACATGGAATCCATTTCGGACTTCATGGCTTCTTGCCATAAAGCGGAGTTGATACCTTGTATCGCTTCCTCATACGTAGCCGGTTCATCTTCCTCAATAAGATTAATGTCTATATGAGGTGAGATCAGAAACCCATACCTCTCAGGTTATTTTCTGACTCTCTCCGACTTACGCGGTTCTTGTGTATTAGAAGATTGTGGAACAGTCTCATCCATGATGGACTGTTCGTGTTCCATGAGGGGGTCGGTGCCAGGAACAATATCACTCCGATTTTCATCGAGTTTTACTTTCCTCCCACTTACCACTACATTCATGAATTCTTTTTCGAGGAAAACTGCATGAAGAACAACAAATATTTTGTTCTCTTGTGGGTTATAGAAATAATATCATTTCCTTTCCTTAGGATAACCTACAAATATGACCTTATCTGATTTGAGTTCTAGTTTGGTACTATCCAAACGTTTAACATATGCCCAACATCCCCAAATCTTCAGGAATGAGAAACTCAGTTTCTTTCCTGTCCATATTTCATATGGAGTCTGTTCAACAGACTTTGACGAAACCTTATTTAAAATAAGTATTGCACTGTTTAATGCGTATCCCCAGAAGGAAATTGGTAGCTCTGTGCGACTCATCATTGATCTTACCATGTCCAACAAAATTCGGTTTCTCCGTTCTGACACACCGTTCAATTAAGGTGTTCCGGGAGGAGTCCACTGTGAAAGAATACCATATTCTTTCAAGTAATCTTGAAACTCATTGCTTAAGTATTCTCCACCATGGTCTAACCGCAATGTTTTAATACTTTTTCTAGTATGTTTTTCTACTTCGTGTCGAAATTCTTTGAATTTCTCAAAAGTTTCCGACTTGTGTTTCATAAGATACACATAACCATAACGCGGTGCATCATCCGTAAAGGTTGCGAAGTATTCATATCCATCTCTAGCCTGGCTAGACATGGGCCCGCATACGTCACTATGAACGAGGGCTAACAGCTCGGTGGCACGTACACCTTTACCACTAAAAGGTGTTTTAGGCATTTTGCCTAACAAACGAGATTCACAGACATCATATGAATTAGGATCAAATCCGTCCAAGTATCCATTCTTCGAAAGTGTGGATATACGAGTTTTGTTAATGCGTCCCAGACGACAATGCCACAAATAAGTTTCATCCGTTTTACTCAATTTGAGCCTTTTGTTTGTCATGGTATATGTTTGAGATTCGTTTATATTCAAAATATAAAGACCATTATTCACATCTGCTATACATATCAAAATATCATCTTTATAAACAAAACACCCAATGTTCATGAATACAAAGGTATACCCGCATCAGGTTAAACTAGATATAAAGATGATATTCCTAGTCAAACTAGGTACAAAATAACAATCTCCTAATGTAAGTACATGCCATGAGGGTAGTTTAAAAAATAGGTGCCAACTGCCAAAACAGCGACTCTCGTCCCATTTCTGACTCACAGGTTGACCTCTCCTGAAGCCAGTCTCCTACTAATCTGCAGATCCTGTACATCAGTACATATGTGAGTACCACATCTAGTATCAAAAATCTAATTTTTAAAACTAGTAGTGGATATGTTTATTTCAATAACAAACATACCTGAAGCCGGAGCCTTGCCCACCTTCGCTTCCTTCAAGTCCGTCTTGTACTTACGGCAGTCACGCTTCCAGTGACCCTATTTGCCACAGTATAGGCAGACATCTTGGGATATGTCCTTTGTCTTCCCAGAAGACTGTGACGATTGAGCCTTGCCATTTTTCTTCTTTTTCTTCACACCCTCAGAAGCCTTCAGCCAAGCCTTGGCCTTCTTGGATGCGAAGTAAGATGCGCCTCACGCTCCTTGACTTTCAGAAGCTCTAGCTCTACCTCTTTCAGCATAGCCATAACTCTCCAAGAGTTTCCTCTTGGTTCATCATATTATAGTTCATGATGAACCCGCCCCAGCAATCGGGCAGAGACTGTAAGATCAAATCTATGGAAGTCTCGGCCTCGAAGGTAATGCCCAACTGACCTAGCTATTCGATGTCAGCAATCATCTATGACACGTAGTGGTCAACATATGTACCCTCTGACATACGCGAGCGAAAGAGCTTCTTCTGCAAATCATACTTCTGAGATCTAAGATTAGATCTGTGGAGATCCTTCAACTTCAACATCATCGCATAAGGATCCAATCCGTTGTTCTGACGACGAAACTGAGGAGTCATTGCAGCAAGCATAACAGATTAAGTAGTAAAGTTATCATCACGATGAGTCTTCCAAAGCTCATGCTCTACTAGTTACTCAAGTCCGGGCTCAGTTCCGAGAGGTCTATCTATTACATAGAGCACCTTTTCAGCTCCCAGGACTATCCTAAGGTTCATTTTGCATTCTGGAAAATTTACGCCGTTAAAGACATTGTCACCCATGATGATGTCCCTAACGCTTATCTTTCCAGCCATTTTGATTGCTATAGTCCAACTATCCAATCAAATATTTCGGGTAAACTCAAATGCAATGGTTACTATAGTCCAACTATATAACCAACTACAAATGGAGTAGTTTTGAGTACAGTCTTGTTGGATAATATGACCCATAGCGTCACTATTTGCACAGATCATTGTGTTGTTGTAGCAAATTAACTATGTAATAAGGAAATTGCACTCTCATCATTTGTGATTAGATCACCATAGATATATAAAAAAGAGAGGTCCCTATGATTAGTTCCTGGATTGAGATGATATGAGACAGTATCAGTCCACGAAGGATTAATAATTAATATCCCTAGCTAGCCGTAGTATTATCGAGACTGGACATCGATAATGCGGAATAGGCTAGTATTGCACTTGTGTGCGTTGTGAGGGCACAACGACATAGTTCTCATATATATAAGTATTGGATACTTATGCAAGTGCGATAGGAGGTCGTGTTTTACCGATGGTATGGGAAACAGCTTCGCTCTGGATAGACCCCGCGGAATCCCATTGGTAGTATGTCTGCGTGTCTATGGGAGGCCGCATCAGGGTAGGTGTATATGGTCTTAACCTGAGACTTGCATCGTTAGTACTTGCGACAATCGGTAAACTTTGGTTTTGGTGGTTGGGGGACCTAAACTGGTTCTGTGTTCACCTCTTCTGGGTTTATCAGGAATCGTAGTGTACTGGGTGTGATGTCAAGATGGAAGTGTCACTTCAAACATATGGAGTTGATGATCGCGCAGGATACAGAACTAGTGCTCTATAAAAGGTTGCAACCGTCGGGACAATATGACTAGGTCAGTATTGCCCGATTCAAAGAGACTAGTTGCTTGATTTCCGATATATGTTTCGTACGGGGCAGACACATTTCCAGCCCCAGGCCTAACATGTGATCGTCCGATACTGGATCGATATACGCAATACAATACAATTGTATACTACGCTTGATACAGATCTTAATATTCTTAAAAGGATATGACCGGAGAATTTGGGTAGACTTCGTGTTTTGCTAGAAACCGAACATGTCTCGTAAATCGGTAGAACGTAGTACTTGGTACGTACGTGATTCGGATACTCCGGCGACCTCATTTACTGCCAACTAATCCGGGGATCTCATGGGTCGCTTCCCGATAATCCACCAATGACGCACAACTTGCACTCTTGAATAATCTGGGATTATATAGAAGAGAGAGAAAATTAATCTAGGATTAATTACGGAGATATTTTATTTAGGATAAAATATCGTCTAGAGAGAGATAACGATTAATTTGGAATTAATCGATTAAATTAATATATTCGATATATTAAACGAAATTAGATTTCGACGCGGAATTAAAATTAGATTTTAATTCGGGCGAACGAATTAATTTAGAATTAATTCGTTAGCGATCTGAATAGTAATTTCGCTAGGCGAAATTAATTAATTCTCGTCGCGACGGAAATGCGTTAATTCGGAATTAGCGAAACCGAGCCCGAAAGTGTTTGCGGACACATTCGTATTTTGAAACGAGTGGTATCCGCAAATCACATCGCGATATCTCATCACTTGACACGAATAGATGATGGATGTATCTAGTCACCTTTATGGGATGATACATTGTCTCTATTCTCAATGTGTGATGATGATGAATTTTTGGAGGGAAATGCTTTTCACGGTTTTTGAAGAGTTTTTATCTAAAAATTCATTTTTTTGGTTAATGATATACATCATTGCTTCTCTCTTTCTTACTTACGTTTTTGGTAAAACAAAAACAAAAAGTGTGAAGACACATTTTTCCTCTCTTCTCCTCACGCATAACAGTCTGTTTTCTTCACTGGTTTGGAACCAGAAATGGCGTGAACAAAGGGAAGCCAAGAGTGGTTTTTTCATGGTGAGAAATCAAGTGCTAGCACACTTACAAGTCTTGCGAAGGTGGTAGGGAGGTTCGACCATGAGACGGGATCCATCCGACGAATTTAGAAGCTCATTTTCGCAGCTCAAAACAGAAGATGGAGGACAGTGGACTGCTGCAGTTCATGTGCCAAAACAGTGAGCATATTGGCTTCAATCGTCTTCAAATCGACTCAACCGATCGATGTAAGTATTCCGCTATCTTCGTCGATGTATTTACACATTAATTTCATTGCTTGTTTGATCTTGGGACCTTAATAAAAACTAACAATGGCATCAAGAGCTTAGGTTCAAGCATGAAATTGGTAGGGCTTAAAATTTGGGTAAATGTGATTTGAGCATGATTTGAATAAATTGATTGTTTGAGTATGCTTATAACATGTTTAATTTCATTTTGGTTGGACTAATTTGACGAAAAATGATTTGGAATTATTTTCCCCAAAATTAATACCTTGGCCGAATGTATATGTATTTTTGGGATCTTGGATTTTTTGATTTTTAATTCATTTGATGAGTTAGAATCGATTAGGTTGACGTTAATTTGAATCGAATTGGATTAGATTTCGAATTGGACAAAAACCCCAAAATACTTGTGTTGGCCGAATGGTGCCTTTGCCCTAATGTCTTGGTGTTTTTGGTTTTGTGACATTGGATGTGTATGAAATCAAATTGGATGTTGATTTAGTCGATTATGGGTTCGATTGGATTGAAACCGAATCGGACACAAAATCCCTCCTTGGCCGAGACTAAAGAAGCATGTAATGGGTTTGATTTTTCATTTTGTGTGTTGGACATGTGATAATGAAAATGACCATGATTAATTATGTAAATTCATGTTTTAGAAATGTTGATTTGGGTAATTGATCATGTAATACACTTTGGTAATTAAATTGGAAAATTGGATTTTGGATTTAATTATTTGGGCCTAATTTTGGAAATTGGACTTTAAAGTTGTATTTGGGCCTATTGGGCTTGATTTATCAAGTTTGGTTTAGGCCAAGTGGATTAGATCCAATTGGGCCCAAAACCTTAACCATAAAGCCCAAATGCGACTTAATGAACCTTTAAAGTTTAATTGGGCCTAATGGGCCAAGATTGATTTATGGGCTTATGGGGTAAATCCCGGATTGGACTTTGGTTATCGTTTTGACCCGAGTTGACCAAAAGTCCACGCCTTAAGAAATCAATTAAAAGCCCATTGGACTTTAATTGAATTGACGTTGGACGTAATCGGTCTTTGAGACGCGTTACGATTAATTTGGAATTTAAATCGTAAAAGGTTTATTAAATAAAGTGTAATGTTTAATTTTGAATTGAATAGTGAATTAGTATTAAATACATGTTAAATTTGATTTAATGATGTAGTTTTTTAATTCATGAATTCGTACTTTGAGTACTTATTCGCAAAAACGAGTTTGACTCGAACAAAATCAAATCGTTGTTTGAACATTGGATGATCACTTAATTATCAGACTAATTAATTTGATTTGATTGATTGATAGCATGCTTATGTGTGTGAATACATGGTTGTGTTGAATGAATAATGTATATCAGATGGATATTAGTTGGGTGGGCAATTTTAGAAATTGTTGTAATAAATTCGATTTATTAAATTGGACCTGCGTGTCCAGCCTTATCACCTTCGTTCTCTTGTATTCTCTTCTCATCTATTCCCCTCTATATATATGAGGTTTCTTTAGAAGTGTAGTGTAAGGGTAGTAGAAGTAGTACAAGTGCTAGCTTGAGTGAGAGAAGGGAGAGATTTGATCTAGGATCAATATGTAAAGTATCCATCCGCATATCATTATTATTTATTTTCATACTCGCTTTATTATGTATTTAGAATGCATGTTTAAGGGTGTATGATGATGAGACCTTAACAAAGATAATTAAATTAGTAGCCAATTTGCACGCAGAAAAAAACCCTCGTTCTATATTAAGCGATTATCCTTCCATTGAATGATTCTTGTTCAAGATCCAATTGGCATTGGTTTGTTGGCCAAAGTCAAGACCTTGTCAATTGGATGTATTTGAATCATGAGGGTTTTGTTCCACATCGGTGTCTTGTCCAAGTTGTGATTTGTTGGCCAAAGTCAAGATCACTTCTTGTCCAACGACATTGATTACGAAACTTTCCTTGTCAATGGGTCCCGCTTAACTGGAGTCATTAGGTTTGTTGTGCCAAAGCCAAGGCCTAGATGATTCGGAGGATATGGTCAGGAAAATGTATTGGATACATTGGCATAAGTAATATGTTTAGGACTTGGATGTCCACCTAACCGGATCTAGGAATTGGATTGGATCCAATTGATCTGTGAGATCTACCTAGTTAAATAGCATACAGCTTGTTGGCCAAAGTCAAGGTTGTATGTTATTTAATAGGATCATAGCCCACTAGGAAACACGGTTTCCCGAGTACTCGACAGAGGGTTAGAGGCTCGACGAAAAATAGTGGGAGGTAAGTATTGAATTTGCAACAAGTTCAATTACTCGCTAAACACGCTCATTTATATTTTACTCGTCGTATTAATCAAAAGTATTAGTTGGACTAATATTTTATGTTGTTTTAAAAATATATATATAGTTGGACTATATACAAACTTATTCAATATATAGTTGATTTTATAATTGGATTATAGTAATCAATATAATTGAATTAAAATGATAGTTGATTTTATAATTGGATTATAGTAATCAATATTAGATTATAGTTGATTAAATAATTGGATTATTGTAATCATTATAATAAATAGTACCTTATTAAAATTGATTAAATAGTTGGACTATTGAAATCATGAAAGAATTGAAAGGTTGAATATTTAAAATATATAATCCTTGGGTTAAATGTTTTAAATGATTTAATTTTCAATTGGGAATTAATAATAGGTTAATTTATTTGATAAAATAACTTATTATGACTAAGCCCATAATTAACAAATAGTAGAGCATAAAATCTTTGGAAGAATTATGTGATGATGACTTTAATGCTTAATTAATATACTTATAATAAATCTATCATTAGATTTAAAAGTATCAAAGTTTGCAATTGGGCATGTAGCACAAGGTGCACATCGTTTCGATATTCCGAAACCCAAGGCTTGGCCAAAGGTTTGTGAAATATTGAAAAGATAATTGACATATCCCAAGTGACTACCATTTGGATATGGAAGACACGAAGGAATTAAAGAAAGGGCGAGGCTCCAACTTTAAAAATATTTGTCAAAGTTATGTTCACTACTAGTAT
Organism: Zanthoxylum bungeanum; assembly: GCA_019454045.1. Taxonomy (NCBI): domain Eukaryota; kingdom Viridiplantae; phylum Streptophyta; class Magnoliopsida; order Sapindales; family Rutaceae; genus Zanthoxylum; species Zanthoxylum bungeanum. Next base: position 41,283 of record SKCR01044721.1, read on the forward strand.
TGAAATTGGATTTTAAATACTAAGTATGTATATAAAATATATGTATTGATGTTCAGAATCCGCTATGAGTTGGATACTTACTTTAAACCGAGATTTCTCTGCAAATCGGAAACTGGACGAAAGTCGCTGTTTCGACCGTGGATACCTAAGTTTAGGAACTACCCTTTGGGTATGTACTTAAATTAGGAAATGTTATGATGTAACTAGTTTGACTAGAGACATTATCTCTATATCAGTGTTTAATCCATTGCGGCGGATAAAACCTTATATATAGAACACTAAGTGTTTTATTATATAAAGATGATACTGAGATAAATACATTAGATGTAAATAACAGAATTTATATTTTGAATATAAAGAAAAATCTCAAACATATAAAATGACAAATAAATAGCTCAAATTGATTTGATCAATAGAGACTTATTTGTGGCATTGTTGTCTAGGACACAATTAAACAAGACTCGTATATCCACACTTTTGAAGGGTGGGTACTAGGACTGATTTGACTATTCAAATGAGGTCTGCGAATCTAGTTTATTAGGTAAAGTACCTAAAATACTATTTACTTGGTAATAGTATAAGGGCCACCGATCTGTTAGCCCTATTCATGGTGAAGTTAGTGGGCCCATATCTAGCTGGGCTAAATGTGAACATGAATATTTCGTGACCTTAACAGATGTAGCATCACGTTATGGTTTTGTGTTTCTTTTGAAGAATACAAATTGGAAACTTTAAAGTTTCGACACGAAGTAAACAAACAGATCGGCTATAGTATTATTCCTCCACGGTAAGATCGTATTGGAAAAATACTTAAGCAGTAAGTTTCATATATACATGAAAGAGTACGGTATTCTTTCATATGAGGACTCCTCTCAAGACACGTCTGTTAGACGGTGTGTCCGAACTAAAACCGAATTTTGTTGGACATGATTAGGTTTATCACGAGTCGCTCTGAGCTACTATTTCCTTCTACAGGATATGTATTACAGTGCAAAACTTATTTAGAATAAGGTTCCATGAAAATCTGTTTGACAGATGTCATATAGGATATGAACAGGGAAGAAACGGGGTTCTCATTCCTGATAATTTGGATATGCCAGGCATAACGTTTGGATGATACCAAACTAAAAGACCCAAATTGGATAAGTGCCAATATAGGTTATCCTAATGGAAACCTTAAGTATAGTACTTATAAATCTCACATGAGAACAATTTGATTGTTGCTCACCATGCGGTTTTCCTGAGAGGAATACCGATATCCAGTGGTCAGTGGGAGTATAGTGATACTCGATGAAAATCGGAGTAATACTGTTCTAGGCACGAAGTCCATAATGGAACACAAACAGTTCATCAATAATGAATCTGTACCATTAATCTTCAAATACACAAGAACTTCGTAGATCGGATAAAGTCAGAAAACAACCTAGGGTATGGGTTTATGATCTAACCTCATAAAGATGTCAATCTTATGGAGGTGTACCATCCGACTACGTTTTGAGGAAGTGATACGATGTGTCGACTACCTATTATGGCAAAGTGCCATGAATCCGAAATGGATTCCATGTATAACAACTATTTTGGATACTAGTTGTACCACAAGGCATTGTGCCTATTGGTACATTAAACGTCTTCAAGGAAGACATACATGGATGGCAACATACCAACGTACAAAGCTAGGCTTGTGACGGAAGGTATCGTTATCAACATCGTGTTAATAACGGTTCAACCTTTTGCTTGTTGCCATGGTAAATCCATTTTGAAGATACTTGCTGATAACTGTATATTTCATTTATGAAATATGTCAGTTACAAATCAAAATCGCTTTCCTGAAAAGGAAACCTTTGGGAGAATGTTTATAACATTCTGACGATTTTGTATAACCGACAAACAAGGTTTGCGGATTATTCAATCCATGTTTGGATTGAAGCAAGCATAAAGTTCTTGGAACTGTCGTTTTGAAATAATCATAATGGTTTATGATTTAACTCAAAACGAAAAAATTCTTGTGTATATAAGGAGGTTAGTGGGAGAGCGCACTGACAGTTAAATTCCCATAAAGCAATTGGTGAAAGCTTGGCTTTCATAGATATTCTTTCATAGAAATTCTCCATAGAATTCTGGGGAGTAACAACCTTTATTCAAGGAATAAAGATCTACTGGGATATATTTGAGTTGTTAACACTCTCTGAGAAATTGTACATTTAAAATGTACTTGTATTGGTGTCTCATACGCTTCGAGCATATGGAGTCACAATCGGGTCAATCCAAGTGATAGTCACTGGATTGAAGTTAAGAACATCTGTTAGTATCTTTGAGAACTAAAGATGCTATCCTATACTATGGAGAAGGAGAACTTGAAGTGACTGGGATCACTACAGCAAGTTTCCAAACAATTATATACTTCGGTACTATAAAGTTTGAATAACGGGACAGTGAGCTGGAAATCTTCCAAGCAAGATAACTGTTGCCGAATAAACAACAAATGCGGATTATTGCTGCAGCTGAGGCAGCAATAGAAGTCTTTTGGATTGAAATAAATCTAATTAGATTAGATATAGTTCTGTTAGCAGCTGAGCTAGGCGTCAGCACATGCTAAGGAATTAAGGTCTCATCGATGATCCAGCTATATACTTCTATATCATCTGATTCGTTCGGATCATACATCGTGGCGATGGATGATCGTATAAATCGCGTCAAACGATAATCAACAATCCGCTGACGAAAACCTTTTCTCAGCAATTTGAGCGAACCATACTTAGTTCGGGTGTTGGACACTTGAGTGACTCGCTATGTGCCAAGTGGGAGATTGTTGGATAATATGACCCATAGCGTCACTATTTGCACAGATCATTGTGTTGTTGTAGCAAATTAACTATGTTAATAAGGAAATTGCACTCTCATCATTTGTGATTAGATCACCATAGATATATAAATGAAGAGAGGTCCCTATGATTAGTTCCTGGATTGAGATGATATGAGACAGTATCAGTCCACGAAGGATTAATCATTAAATATCCATAGCCGTAGTATTATCGAGACTGGACATCGATAATGCGGAATAGGCTAGTATTGCACTTGTGTGCGTTGTGAGGGCACAACGACATAGTTCTCATATATATAGTATTGGATACTTATGCAAGTGCGATAGGAGGTCGTGTTTTACCGATGGTATGGGAAACAGCTTCGCTCTGGATAGACCCCGCGGAATCCCATTGGTAGTATGTCTGCGTGTCTATGGGAGGCCGCATCAGGGTAGGTGTATATGGTCTTACCTGAGACTTGCATCGTTAGTACTTGCGACAATCGGTAAACTTTGGTTTTGGTGGTTGGGGGACCTAAACTGGTTCTGTGTTCACCTCTTCTGGGTTTATCAGGAATCGTAGTGTACTGGGTGTGATGTCAAGATGGAAGTGTCACTTCAAACATATGGAGTTGATGATCGCGCAGGATACAGAACTAGTGCTCTATAAAAGGTTGCAACCGTCGGGACAATATGACTAGGTCAGTATTGCCCGATTCAAAGAGACTAGTTGCTTGATGTCCGATATATGTTTCGTACGGGGCAGACACATTTCCAGCCCCAGGCCTAACATGTGATCGTCCGATACTGGATCGATATACGCAATACAATACAATTGTATACTACGCTTGATACAGATCTTAATATTCTTAAAAGGATATGACCGGAGAATTTGGGTAGACTTCGTGTTTTGCTAGAAACCGAAATGTCTCGTAAATCGGTAGAACGTAGTAAGTACTTGGTACGTACGTGATTCGGATACTCCGGCGACCTCATTTACTGCCAACTAATCCGGGGATCTCATGGGTCGCTTCCCGATAATCCACCAATGACGCACAACTTGCACTCTTGAATAATCTGGGATTATATAGAAGAGAGAGAAAATTAATCTAGGATTAATTACGGAGATATTTTATTAGGATAAAATATCGTCTAGAGAGAGATAACGATTAATTTGGAATTAATCGATTAAATTAATATATTCGATATATTAAACGAAATTAGATTTCGACGCGGAATTAAAATTAGATTTTAATTCGGGCGAACGAATTAATTTAGAATTAATTCGTTAGCGATCTGAATAGTAATTTCGCTAGGCGAAATTAATTAATTCTCGTCGCGACGGAAATGCGTTAATTCGGAATTAGCGAAACCGAGCCCGAAAGTGTTTGCGGACACATTCGTATTTTGAAACGAGTGGTATCCGCAAATCACATCGCGATATCTCATCACTTGACACGAATAGATGATGGATGTATCTAGTCACCTTTATGGGATGATACATTGTCTCTATTCTCAAGGTGTGATGATGATGAATTTTTGAGGGAAATGCTTTTCACGGTTTTTGAAGAGTTTTTATCTAAAAATTCATTTTTTTGGTTAATGATATACATCATTGCTTCTCTCTTTATTACTTACGTTTTTGGTAAAACAAAAACAAAAAGTGTGAAGACACATTTTTCCTCTCTTCTCCTCACGCATAACAGTCTGTTTTCTTCACTGGTTGGAACCAGAAATGGCGTGAACAAAGGAAGCCAAGAGTGGTTTTTTCATGGTGAGAAATCAAGTGCTAGCACACTTACAAGTCTTGCGAAGGTGGTAGGGAGGTTCGACCATGAGACGGGATCCATCCGACGAATTTAGAAGCTCATTTTCGCAGCTCAAAACAGAAGATGGAGGACAGTGGACTGCTGCAGTTCATGCGCCAAAACAGTGAGCATATTGGCTTCAATTGTCTTCAAATCGACTCAACCGATCGATGTAAGTATTCCGCTATCTTCGTCGATGTATTTACACATTAATTTCATTGCTTGTTTGATCTTGGGACCCTAATAAAAACTAACAGTCTAACTGTTCAAAGAAAACAATAAATAAAGAATATTAGTCCAACTAATAATATAATAACGAGAAAATAATAATAATAGAGCGCGCAAATTAGTGAGTATTAAACGAAATTGAAAATTTAATACTAGCCTCCCATTAATTTTCAGCGAGCCTCTAATCCTTCGTTGAGTACTCGAGAAACCTAGTTCCTAGTAGGCACGATCCCGTTAAATAATACACAACCTTGACCTTGGCCAATAAGCTATATAAAAATTAACTAGGTAGATCTCTAAGATCAATTGGATCCCATCCAATTCCTAGATCCGGTAGGTGGACATCCAAGTCCGAAATATATATCTAATATATTTCCTAACCTATTTCCTCTGAATAAACTAAGCCTGGCTTGGCTCAACAAGCTTAATGATTCCAGTTAAGCGCGACCCATTGAAAATGGGAAAGCTTCGTAATCCACGTCGATGAACAAGAGTGACCTTGACTTTGTCCAACAAGTTACAACTGCCCAAGACATGCAATATTAACAAAGCTTTCATGGTTCAAACACATCCGCGATAGACAATGATCTTGACTTTGGCCAACAAATCAAAGCCAATCTTGGATCTTGAGAGAGAATCACTCAATGGAAGGAAACATTTAATATTAAATGCGAGGGCGTTTTCGTAAATTGGCAACCAATTTTTTTTATCTTTGATTAGGTCTCATCATACACCCTTAAACATGCATTCTAAAAGCATAATAAGGCGCGATAAATTTAATAATGATATGCGGATGGATATTCACAAACATTTTGTTCCTAGAACAAATCTCTCTTCCGCTATCACTTTACATTCTTCAAATACCCAATTACATAACACTATAAGAAACTTCATTTACAATGAGGGGAATTGGTGAGAAGAGAAATACAATGAGAATAAGAGGTGATAGGCTGGACGCACAGGTCCAATTTCAAATAAATCCAATATTTACAATAATTTCCAAAATTGCCCCCACCCATCTAATATCCATCCGATATATATTATTCAAACAAATACATCCAAGCATTCACACATAGCATGTTGTCAATCAATCTAATCCAATTAATTAATTCTTCAATTAATGATCATCCAATGTTCATACAACGATTTGATTTGCGCGAGTCCAACTCATTTAAGAATAAATACTCAAAGTAAATATTCTTGAATTATATCGAACTACAATATAAATCCAATTTAAATTGTATTCAATACTAATTCAAGTTTAATTCCAAATTAAACAATTACACTTATTATATTAATGCCTTTATGGACTTGGATTCCAAATCCAATCCAAATGGTCTCAAAGGCCCATTTAGCATCCATGCCATTCTATTAGGTCCAATGGGCTTTAATTAATTCTTTAGGCATGGACTTTTGGCCTTTATGGATCAAGCCCATAATGCCTTGGCCCATTTAGGAATCACCGTATGCCAAAAATTAATTTTGGCCCATTAGGCCTAATAAGATTATTAAAAGCACAAAAGTCATATTTTGGACTTTAATGGAAATAGTTTAGGCCCAATTGGATCCAACCCAATTGTCCAAAACCAAACTTGGCCCAACCAAGCCCATTAGTCCAAATATAACCAATTTAGCCCAATTAGTATTTTAGGGACTAATTTCCATTAATACAATATTCCAAATATTACACAAATCCAATTTAAGTGTAATTAACATAACAAATTAATTAATCTAACATTTCTAAAATATTAATTAATCTAATTAATCATGCTTATCATTCCAATTCATGTCCAACACAAATTGAAACAAAATCAAGTCTCCAACAACATGCTCACTCACGGCAATTGATAAGAAATAAACATGCAATTTGATTCCAATCCAATTAAATCAACATTTAACATATATTTCATGCCATTAACACATCCAAGTGTCAAAATTTAAAAAATCACCATGAGTTATTCTAGGGTTATTTTCGCCCAACATGAGTAATTAGGGAAATTTGATCCAATCAAATTTTCAACAATCCAACAATGCACAACTCTAAGTTATACGACATGTACTGGTCGATATACGACATGTACTGGTCTCAACGGATTTGACTAACCGACCCGTGTTAGCAAATCTTGACCAGGAACTATGTTTGATAATAATCATATAGCAGTGACACTTCCCAATGTCAATTACAAACTAACTTTGTAACTGTGTACTGCATTATATTATCTGGCCTTTGTCTAATATAACATATCATTAAACCACATTAGTTTCAATCTAATCGTAATCAGATCCAATACGTATATAAGAACAAGAGGTGCAACCATAAATAAGTAATATTATGGAATAAAGGGATGTTCGTATTCATGAATCATACATAAATACGGTCCGGATTGGCGCTCTGAGCACCAACCCCAACATAGATAACTTGTAAAACACATTTTTTAAAGTGAAAGACATATACCATCTTTGGTATATCTTTTATTTTGGTTTTTGAAATCAAATAACACAATTTTCCTTCTCTCTATCTTCTTCCTCCATTCACGCCCAAAATGAAAATTTCCTCTCTTCTCCTGGCTTGGCCGAGAGTCACACAAGGAGAAAGGGAAAATTTTGTTGCAAAATTTCCCAATGCTAGCACATAAAGAGATCATTCAAAGGTGAAAGGGAAACCAATCCTTGAGCTTGGAATAACACTCAAAGCTTGGAGCTTGAAGATCAACACAAGGAGACCTTGGCCGAATTCTATGGAGGAAAATTTTTTGTGTTCAACGCATCCAAAATCCGATCAAAGTGAGTATTTTTCGCATTCTTACTTTGTTGTATTCACATGTTTCATTGCTTAATTTGATCTTGGTTTGACCTAGAAAACCCAACAATGGTATCAGAGCGGTTATTAAGCATGAAATTGAATTTAGGGTTCTTAAACTTTAATTTGTGATTTTGTGATTTGAGCATGATTTCTTCAAATTGGTGATTTGGTTGAGGTTGGATGATGTTAAATTGGATTTGTATATTTTTTGAATTGTGAAAAATTAATTGGATTAATTTTCCCTAATTTTAGTGCCTTGGCCGAATGTAATGGATGAACCCTAGCTCTTGGTGATTTTTGAATTTTAGACAATTGGATATGTTTAAAATACATGGGTATATTAGTTTGTGATTTAATTGGATTGAAATCAAAATTGATATGAAAATCACCATATTGCCGAGAGCTTAGGAAGCATGTTAGGATTGATTTTGCTTCAATTTGTGTTGGACATAAGTTGATTAATAAAACCATGATTAATTGTGTAAATGGTATTTTGGAAATATTGATTTAAATAATTAATTATGGCTAATACTTTAATTGATTAAATTATGATATTTAGAATATTGGAATTTAATTAGTTGAGCTTAATTTGGAATTGGGCTAATAAATTTGTATATGGGCTTAATGGGCTTGGTTGAGACAAGTTTGGTTTAGGATAATTAGTTGGATCCAATTGGGCCTAAAACCATTTCCATAAAGTCCAAATATGATAATTGTGCCTTTAAAATTAATTGGGCCTAATGGGCCAAAATTAATTTTGTGGCAAAAGGTGATTCCTTATTGGACTTTGGTTGCCAAAGTCCATGCCTTATAAATTAATTAAAAGGCCATTGGACTTTAATTAAATTGACATTGGATGTTAATTGGGCTTTGAGACCCGTTATGATTAGATTTAGAATCTAAGTCGTAAAGGCACATTAAAAGTGTAATTATTTAATTTGGAATTAAATAAAGAATTAGTATTGAATATAAATTAAATTGGATTTAATATTGTAGTTTGATATAATTCAAGAATTCGTACTTTGAGTACTTATTCTTAAACAAGTTAGACTCGCGCAAATCAAATCGTTGTTTGAACATTGGATGATCATTAATCAAAGATTATTAATTGGATTAGATTGATTGATAACATGCTTTGTGTGAATACATGGATGTGATGTATGAATAATGTATATCGGATGGATAGTAGATGGGTGAGGGCAATTTTGGAAATTATTGTAATAAATTTAGAATTTATTAAATTGGACCTGCGTGTCCAGCCTATTACCTCTTGATTCTTTGTATTTCTCTTCTCACCTATTCCCCTCAATGTAAATGAGGTTTCTTTAGAAGTGTTATGTAATTGGGTAGAAGTAAGATTTGTGCTAGCGAGAGAGAGGAAACAGAGAGATTTCTTCTAGGAATAAGTTGTTTTAAATATCCATCCGCATATCATTATTAATTTATTTATCGCGCCTTATTATGCTTTTAGAATGCATGTTTAAGGGTGTATGATGAGACCTAATTAAAGATAATTAATTGGTTGCCAATTACGCGAAAAACCCTCAACAAATATTAAGCGCTTTCCTTCCATTGAATGATTCATTCTCAAGATCCAAGATTGGCACTGGTTTGTTGGCCAAAGTCAAGATTTTTGTCCATCGCGGATGTGTTTGAATCATGAAGGCTTTGTTCTATATCGCATGTCTTATCCAAGTTGTGATTTTTTGGCCAAAGTCAAGATCACTTCTTCTCCATCGACATCGATTACGAAGCTTTCCAAAGTCAATGGGTCCCGCTTAACTGGAATCATTAAGCTAATTGTGCCAAAGCCAATGCTTAGTTGATTCAGAGGAAAAAGGTTAGGGAATATATTGGATATATTGGCATATATTTGATATATGTTTCGGACTTGGATGTTCACCTACTGGATCTAGGAATTGGATGAGATCCAATTGATCTTAGAGATCTACCTAGTTAAATATCATACAGTTTGCTGGCCAAAGTCAAGGTTGTGTGTTATTTAACGGGATCCTAACCCACTAGGAAACTAGGTTTCCCGAGTACTCAACAGAGGGTTAGAGCCTCGCCGAAAAATAGTGGGAGAAAAGTATTAAATTTGCAATCTCGTTTAGATACTTGCCAATACGCGCTCATTTCATTTTTCGTCATTATTTATATATTAGTTGGACTAATATTTAATTGTTGTTTTAACCTAAACAGTTGGACTATATTCAAACTATTTCATTTATAGTTGATTATATAATTGGATTATAGTAATCAATATATTTGAATTTAACCAATTAAATTATAGTTGATTATATAGTTAGACTATAGTAATCATTATAATCAATAGTACCCGAAATCGTTGATTGGATAGTTGGACTATAGCAATCAAGATAACTGAAAGATTTGTGTTTAAAACATAATCCTAATAGAAAATGTCTTTAAACGGCTCCAATTTTCTGATTAGGAATAGAACCTCAGGATAGTCCTGGGAATTGAGAAGTTACTCTATTTGATAGAGCAACCACTTGGGCCTAAGCCCGGAGTTGAGCAAATAGTAGAGCATGAGCTTTGGAAGACTCATGGTGATGATAACTTTAGTGCTTAATCCTTTATGCTTACTGCAATGACTCTTTAATTCTGTCGTCAAAATTAAGGATTAGATCCTTGTACCATGATGATGAAATTAAAGATCTTCATGGATCTATTCTTAGATCTTAGAATTACAAATTGCAAAAGAAGCTATGTCGCTCGAGTATGTAAGAAGGTACATCTATCGAGCACTAGGTGTCGCAGATGATTGCTGACATCGATCAGCTAGGTTAGCTGGGCATTACTTACATGGCCGAGACTACCAAAGATTTGATCTTATAGTCTCTACTCGAAATCTGGGGCAGGTGCATTATGAACTAAGAGTAAACTTTTAGAGAGTTGATGGCTATGCTCAAGGAGGCAGAACCAGAGCTTCTAAAAAGGGTAAAGGCAAAATCATCACAGTCTTCTGGAAGACAAAGGACATATCCCAAGATATCTGCCTAAACTGTGGCCAACGGAGTCACTGGAAGCGTGACTGCCGTATGGACAAGGCAGACGTGAAGGAAATGAAGAGGGGTAAGGCTCCGACTTCAAGTATGTTTGTCATAAACATGTTCACTACTAATTTCAAAATTAGATTTTGATAATAAGTGTTGTACATAAATATATGTACTGATGTGCGTGATCTGCTGATAAGCAGGATACTGACTTCAGTTGAGATCGACTTGCGAGTTGGAAACGAGACGAAATTTACTGTTTTGGCCGTAGAAACCTAAGTTTAGGAACTAATCTTTGGGTATGTACTTAAATTAGGAAACTGTTAAAATGTACCTAGTTTGACTAGAAACATTATCTCTATATCTAAGTTTAACCCGTTGCGGGTATACCTTTATATTCTAGAACACTCAGTGTTTTATTTTATAAAGATTATATTGAGATAAACACATTAGATGTGAATGACAGTATTTATATTTTGAATATAAATGAATCTCAAACATATAACATGACAAACAAATAGCTCAAACTGAATAAATCAGATGAGATTTATTTGTGGCATTGTTGTCTGGGACATATTAACAAGACTCGTATATCCACACTTTCGAAGAGTGGATACTAGGACGAATTTGATTCTAATTCAAATAATGTCTACGAATCTAGTTTATTAGGCAAAGTGCCTAAAATACCTTTTACTTGGTAAAAGTGCAAGTGCCACCGATCTGTTAGCCCTCATTCATAGTGACGTAAGTGGGCCCATATCTAGCTAGGCTAGAGGTGGATATAAACACTTCGTAACCTTTACGGATGTGGCATCGCGTTATGGTTATGTGTTTCTTTTGAAACATGAATAGGAAACTTTTGATAAATTCAAAGAGTTTCGACACGAAGTACAAAAACAGACCGGCAAGAGTTTTAAAACATCACGATTGGACCATGATGAAGATACTTAAGTAATAAGTTTCTCAATTACTTGAAATATTATAGTATTCTTTCAATAAGGACTCCTCCAGGAACACCTCAATTTGACGGTGTGTCCGAACAAAGAAACCAAACCTTGTTGGACATAGTAAGGTTAATTATGAGTCGTTCTGAGCTACCATTTTCCTTCTGGTGATACGCATTAAACAGTGCAAAACTTATTTTGAATAAGGTTCTATGGAAATCTGTTAGACAAATTTCATATTAGATATTTACAGGAAAGAAACCAGGTTTTCTCAATCCTGAAGATTTGGGAATGTTAGGCATATGTTTGGATGATACCAAACTAAAACCCAAATCGGATAAGTGCCTAATTTGTAGGTTATCCTAGGAAAACCAAAGTATAGTACTTATACAACTCACAAGAGAACAATATAATTGTTGCTCTCCATGCAGTTTTCCTAAGAGGAATACCTATATGCAGTGGTAAGTGGGAAGAAAGTAAAACTCGATGAAAATCGGAGTAATATTGTTCCAGGCACCGAATCCTTAATGGAACATAAATAGTTCATTAGGGATGAAACTGTACCACAATATTCAAATAAACAAGAACCGCGCAAGTCGGAGAGAGTCAGAAAATAACCTGAGAGGTATGGTTTCTGATCTCACCTCATGAAGATGTCAATCTTATTGAGGAACACGAACCGGCTACGTATAAGGAAGTGATACAAGGTATCGACTCCTTTTATGGAAAAATGTCATGATGTCCGAAATGGATTCCATGTATACCAACCAAGTTTAGATACTGGTTGTTGTACCGAAAGGAATTGTGCCTATTGGTACTATATGAGTCATCAAGGAAGACATACATGGATGGCAACATACCAACGTACAAAGCTAGGCTTGTAGCGAAAATGTATCGTTATCAACATTGCGTCAATTACGACGAAACCTTTTATTCGTTGCCATGATTAAAATCCATTTGGATAATGCTTGCTAATGCTGCATGTTTCATTTATGAAATATGGCAGCTGAACATCAAAACCGCTTACCTTAAACGGAAACCTTTTGGAGGATATTTACAACATCCTGACGGATTTGTTGTGCCAAAAAAAGCAAACAAGGTTTGCAGGTTAATTCAATCCATTCATGGATTGAAGCAAGCATTGCATTCTTGGAACTATCGTTTTGATGTAATCATAATGGTATATGATTTAATTCAAAACAAAGATGATTCTTGTGTATATAAGAAGGTTATTGGGAGCGCACTGAAAATTATTGTCCTATATATATGATGACATATCATTTCTTGGAAATGACATTCCCATAATACAATCGGTGAAAGCTTGGCTTTCATGAAAATTCTCCGTAGAATACTTAGGAGAGACAACTTTTATTCTAGGAATAAAGATCTACTGGGATAGATCTAAAAGTTGTTGGCACTCTCCGAGAACTCGTACATTTGAAAGATGTACGCGACCTGGTGTCTCATATGCTTTGAGCATATGGAGTCACAATCAGGCCAATCCAAGTGATAGTCACTGGATTGATGTTAAGAACATCCTGAAGTATCTTAGAGGAACTAAAGATGCCTTCTTAAGCTATGGAGAAGGAGAACTTGAAGTGACTGGGTTCACCATTACAAGTTTCCTAACTGACAAAAACGACTATAAGTCGTAATAAAGGTACTCTATAGTTTGAATAACGGAACAGTGAGCTGGAAATCTTCCAAGCAAGATACTGTTACCGAATAAACAACAAAAGCGGAATATTGCTGCAGTTGAGGCAGCAATAGAAGCGATTTGGATCTATAATAATCCTAATAAGATTAGGTGTAGTTCTGTTAGCGGCTGAGCTAGGCTACAACATAGGCTAAAGAATTAATGGCCTCATCAACGATCCAAATATATACTTCAATTATTTCTTATGATTCGTCGGATCATACATCATGGCGATGTGATGATCGAATAAATTGCATCAGATGATAACATTGCAAATCCGCTGATGAAAGTAGTTTCTCAGCAGAAGTTTGAGCGACCGATACATAGTTTAGGTGTAGGACACTTGAGTGATTGGCTATAGGCCAAGTGGGAGATTGTTGGACAATTATGACCCATAGCATCACTATTTGTACTAGCATCACTATTTGTACAGAACATGGTATTGTTGTACAAATTAACTATGTGAGAAGGAAATTGCTCTTTTATCATTTGTAATTGGATTACCAGGATATATAAATGATAAAAGTCCATATGATTAGTACCAGATTAATAAGATATGAGACAATATTAATCCACTAAGGTTTAATCATTAAAATATCCATAGTCGTAGTATTATCGAGATTGGACATCGATAATGCGGAATAGACTAGTATTGCACTTGTGCGCGTTGTGGGAGCATAACAGCATAGTGGCATAGTTCTCATATATTTAAGTATTTGATACTTATGCAAGTGTAATAGAAGGTTGTGTTTACCGATGGTACGGAAACAGCTTCGCTCTGGATAGACCCCTCGGAATTCTATTGGTAGTATGACTATGTGTCTATGAAAGTCCGAATCAGGGTAGGTGTATTTGGTCTTAACCTGAGACTTGCATCGCTAATACTTGCGACAATCAATATACTTTGGTTTTGGTCATCCATGGCTTTAACAGGTTCTGTGTACGCCTCTTCTGGATATATTGAGAATCGTAGTGTATTGGGTGTGATGTCAAGATGGAAGTATCACTCCAGTCATATGGAGATGATGATCACATAGGATACGGAACTAGTACTCTTATGATGATCACATAGTTCTCATTGGAGGATTTTCCGCATCCAAAATCCGATCAAAATTTTTTGTGTTCAACGCATCCAAAATCCGATCAAAGTGAGTATTTTCCACATTCTTACTTTGTTGTATTCACATGTTTCATTGCTTAATTTGATCTTGGTTTGACCTAGAAAAGACAACACTCTTACACAAGCCAACTAACCTTGTCATTGAGAAACTAATGCTTTCTTGCAATGGCCAACACAAAAATGTGAATGCCATACCAAAGCATAAGAAATGATAACTTAAAGACAAGGAATTTTTCATTAAGCTTCAATGCTTTCTTTCAATGGAAAACACATAAATGCGGAGGCCATACCAAAGCAAAAAAATGGATTAGCTAATAATAAAAATATTAGGTGTATACAAGCCACCTAATAGACATAATAAATTGGAGAGCATGGCAAGCAATATGGCTTTGTCTCCAAGGTAAATAAAAATCACCATCTCAATAATGATTAAATTACCTTCAATTATGTTGTAGTAACTATCTCATAATTATTACTAACTTGATTATCTCATAATCAAGACTTGATTATCTCATAATCAAGAATTCTAGAAAATATTAAGTTAAACTAATTTAACATAGTTTTCATTTGTGACAATAAATATTATTAACTCGTTAATAATATAAATAAAATGTGAGCATATTATTAGACAATCTAATTATATTAGGTTTGCTACAATTAATCGAGCTAGCACGGGGACCAAATGGACCTACGGTTCTGAGCTCCAATAATTCCAAAATATTAATTAAACTCTTTAAACAAATATTACGAATTATTAACTTCGCGTTATTCCACTAAAAACTCGAAGTTGAACTCCCGTTACCGTAGATGGATAAAATAAACCGAACAACTTCGGTGTCCATCGATATAGTCATTACATATGGATATAGCCCTTCACGAATATCTCATAAATAGAGCCGGGTCAAAAGTCCGTTAAACCCCTCTAAATATTTTATCTCTTAAGCACCATTGATTCTGTAATGAATAATTAATTCATAACAATTATGACTATTAAAACTTTATATTCGCAATAGAAAAGTTGAGCGCTTAAATTGTTCAAGTCCCGAATCAACTCTTAAAAGAGATACTCTTCTGCTTCTCGTAAGAAGGAGTGAATTCCATATCTATGTAAAACATTCCCAGCTACACTCCAAACCATATCCCCAAAATACGTAGTTATTGGCCGAGAATGCAACACCAACCTCACCATAGTAAATCAAAGGACATAGCCTGTCATGCAAGAGTTCGTAGTACACTCAGGATTAAGATGGAATCCATATATGACCATCTATTAGATAAAATGAATTTCTTCGGTTAACGGATATTAAAAGAAATTCGTATTTATCTGAATCCAGTCCTATATGATCTCATCATACAAGGTGCTTCCATTCCCATGTCACTACATGAACGATCCCGGATCAAGGTCGTCATACAAGTATGGAATGGACCGCAATTATAGATAAACCACAAACAAAGTACCATATTTATTTGCTCTCTATAGACTATTTAGATTACTAACTTTAGACTTAAATCCTCTAGTGCATCAAACATACACTAAGTCTGAAGGTACAATAGTAATCAAGGTAAACAAGACAATCGGACAATATGCGATATAAATCAAACAACTTTGATAAAATGAATAATGCATTTATTATTATTACAATAATCAATTTCGTTTACAATACATGAAACTTTAGGACATAAATCCCAACAAACTCTTATTTGGACTATAGCAAATGGGACATGTCATGTAATCCTAAACCTTTTAGGTGACCTTCAAACACTTTAGCTGATAAGGTCTTCGTAAACCGATCAGCTAGGTTATCTACAAATGGAATCTGCGTGACAGTGACATCTCCTCTCTGCACTATCTCCCTGATGAAGTTATATTTCCTCTCAATATGTTTACCCATATTGTGGCTTCTTGGTTCTTTGGAGTTCGCCACTGCACCACTATTATCACAATAAAGTGTGAGCGGTTTATCCATATCTGGAACAACTTCTAGATCTTCTAAGAACTTATGGAGCCAGACTACTTCCTTAGCTGCTTCACAAGCTGTTACATATTCAGCCTCCATGGTGGATTCAGAAAAACAAGATTGCTTTATGCTCCTCCATACTATAGCCCCACTACCTAGGATGAACACTGATCCAGATGTTGATTTCCTAGAATCGACATCCGTCTGAAAATCAGAGTATGTATATCCTCTCAGAATTGTATCCTGACTTGTATATACAAGCATATAATTTCCCGTTCTCCGAAGATACTTGAGAATATGTTTCACCGCTACCCAATGATCTAATCCTAGGTTGGATTGAAACCTAATGAACACTCCCACTGTAAAACATAACATAACATACATAAGACTTCCAACTGCTGAAGCATATAGTATATGTCTCATCTTCTCAACTCATTGAGGTGTCTTAGGAGACTGTTTCTTAGACAAATGAATTCCATGCCTGAAAGGTAAATTATCTTACTTGGAATTCTACATACCAAATCGTACAAGAATCTTGTCGATATAGGTTGCTTGAGACATTATTAACAGTCATTTCTTGCAATCCCGAATGATCTGGATCCCAAGTACATAACTTGCCTCTCCCAAATATTTCATTTGGAATTGGTTAGCTAGCCAGATTTTCACGTTCGATAATATATTTACATTATTCCCAATGAGTAAAATATCATCAACGTATAACACAAGGAAAACCACATTCCCATCAATGATGCGCTTGTAGACACAAGGCTCATCGATGTTCTGCTCAAAGTTATAAGACTTGATCGTAGTATCAAACCTTATGTTCCAAGATCTAGATGCTTGCTTAAGTCCATAAATGGACCTTTGAAACTTGCAAACTTTTTGCTCTTGACCTTGGGTAATGAACCCATCTGGTTGTACCATATAGATACTCTCATCAAGATTGCCATTCAAGAATGCAGTCTTGTCGTCCATTTACCAAATCTCATTGTCATAATATGCGGCAATTGAAAGAAGAATCCTGATGGATTTAAGCATGGCTACTGGCGAGAAAGTTTCTTCATAGTCAACTCCCTCTTTCTGGGTATAACCCTTTACCACTAGCCTAGCCTTGAAAGTTTGTACTTTCCCATCGATTCCTCTTTTTCTTTTGTAGATCCACTTGCAACCTCTGGGTTTTACCCCATAAGGTTGGTCTACAAGTTCCTAGACTAAGTTAGAGTACATAGACTCCATCTCAAGGTTCATGACTTTAAGTCATTCCTCTTTATCAATATCTTTCATTGTACTACAATAAGTCAATGGATCATCTAAACCATCACAAGATGCAACAACTTGCACCTCACCATTTCCTAGATAGCATTCAGATTGTCTCACAACTCACCCACCATGTCTAGATGGTATGGTATCCTGATAAACTTGCATTTGAATTTCGGATGTAGAAGGTGTTATGTCTTTGTCAACATTTAACAATGGTATATTGGTCGTACCAGCAAGTAACTCCTCAAGTAACACTTTACTTCGACGTTTCAACTCTCTCATATAGTCTTCCTCAAGAAATGTAGCATTTTTCGACACAAATACTTTATTATCTTCTGGACTATAAAAGAATCCACCTCTAGTTTCCTTAGGATAGCCTACAAATAGGCACACCTGTGAACGTGGTTCCAACTTAGTAGTCTTGTTCTTTAGCACATGTGTTGGACACCCATATATGTGGAAATATAGCAAACTAGCTTTACGACCATTCCAAAACTCTAAGAGAGTCTTAGAAACAGACTTAGAAGGAACTACATTCAGGATATATATTGCAGTTTGTAATGCATACCCCATAATGAACTAGGTAGAGTGCTATAACTAAACATTGATCTGATCATGTCTAGTAAGGTGCAATTTCTCCTTTATGAAATACCATTTTGTTGTGGTGTTCCAGGTGCTGTGAGCTGTGAAATAATTCCATGCTCAACTAAGAATTCCTCGAAATCTCTATCAAGGTATTTCCTCAACGATCTGATCGTAGAATTTTGATGTTTTTACCTAACTGGTTCTCAACCTCAGCACGATATTCTTTGAACTTTTCAAATATATCTGACTTGTGCTGTATTAGGTAAACATACCCATATCTAGAATAATCGTCAATAAAAGTGACGAAATATTCATAACCACCTCGGGCTTTTACATTCATCGGTCCGTAAACGTTCGAATGTATTAGCTCAAGTGTTTCTTTGGCTCTTATCCTTTTTCTAGTAAAATTTCTCTTAGTCATTTTACCTTCTAAACAAGATTCACAGACAGGTAAAGTACCGAGTCTATCTATCCGGTCAAGGTTAATGTGACCAAGTCTAAGGTGCCATAAATATGTATCATCATGAGAAATCTTTTTCCGTTTAGTTTTAGATCTTTCAATCTTAAATATTTCAGTATTAAGTAGTGATTCATGCATTAACGGCCTTAATACATATAGATTATTTTCGGAGTTTCCCGTGCATATATTTAATCTTTTATACTAATAATAACTGACTTATTATTAAACAAAATAGAAAAACCATGTTCCATAAGTTTTGTTACAGAAATCAAATTCCTGCGAAAACTAGGAATATATAGCACACCATTCAAACATAAATAACTCTTATTAAAATTTAAATTTGAAACTCCCACCACTTTTTCTTAAACAGCATTCCCTATCACAACAAGGTTTCTCTATGAGTCAAAGTAGCTGCAAAGAACAACAAACATGGTTAGTGGCACCAGAATCAACAATCCATATGGATTTATCATCCTCCACCAAAAGAGACTCAATGACAAGTAAATCGTATTTACCTGTATTTTTCTTCTCTTTAGGCTCAGCAAGGTATTTTAGATAATTCTTTTTCCAATGCCCATGTTGTTCACAATGGAAACATTTTCCTTTGGCATTGGTTCCTTTAGAGCTTTTGTTGTTCTTCTTTTTCATTGGTTTTGCCTTTGCCTTCCAATTGTATTTCTTCTTCTTCTTTGCAGATTTAGAAGATTCGGAAACATTTGCCTCGACATTGGACTTACGAGGACCATTCATAACAGACTCGTAATTGGTGAGCTCATTTAGCAGTTTAGTCAACGTAAAAGTCAACTTATTCATAGAACAATTGCTTTTAAACTGCAGGAAACTCTTCGGAAGGGTTTCCATGATCATTGTCACCTGGCTTTGCACATTGATACGTGCACCATGGGTTTTAGCCATATTAAGATAAGACATCATCCTTAACATATAGTCTCAGACTGATGTGTCTTCTTTCATTCTAGCGGTCAATACATAGACTATTGCCTCATGTTGTTGCCGATCTGAAGGTTGCCTAAATATGTTCTGTAATGACTACATAATCATTAATGTTGTCGACATAGGCTCATACTATGCAGCAAGAACCTCAGACATGGATGCTATCAAATAGCTATGGGCTTTCTCATCAGCTTTAATCCAATTATTATAGGCATTTCGTGCAGCTCTGCCAGCATTTGGTGCTGGCTTAGAAGGACATTCCTCCATTAGGAAAAATTTAAGGTCTTCGCAGACCAAGATAGCATTCATGTCACTTTTTCATTTAACATAATTATCCCCGATTAATTTTTCTTGTTGTTTGAGAATTGAGATAATTACAGATGCCATGGCTTAAAAAATAATAAATGCGCATTCAACATTCATTCATCGCATATTAAAATTGTCAAACATTTAGGCATAAAATTAAACATGATGCATGATCAATGTATAATGAATTAGAAACCTAAAAGAATTACTATGCCACTGTTATCTATCATCCCACAAATAAGTGCCATCGTAGGGTAGGTCAAGTATTCGCATGATAGACTGAGACATTCTCAATTGATTAATATATCTGAAATAACTCTTATTCCTTTATTAATCAACTACCGTTATTTTGATCAAGGAAATTTTGATTAATAACTTAATCATTCCTTTGTGAGTGTGACCCATCATTTTGGAACTCTTGGACGTAACTAGTGAAGTGCCGCCGTAGGGTAGGTCAAATCACCAGATAAATCTAGAGTCCATATCCTTTCTGAATCCAAACCTGATATTGACCCAAAAAGGACACCATCCGTAGGGGGACGAAAGCAAAGCCGATATATTGAATCTCACGTTTCTGGATAACAATGGAGATCGCGGGATATATTGTGGTATACCCTTCTCCTACTCACTATTTTGAAGTGTAAGGTTTCTATCTTACTAGTATCTTATGAATCTTATATTATGCTCGGTTAAAGTCATAACCTTATTAATACTAGTTGATAATTTAATGATCTAACCAATTTTAACTCTTAAAATTTTATTCACTAATCCTGACCAGTCTCTACTAATCAATTAACTTAATTAAACTAAATTAATCAAGTTGTTATAGTGATCTAATCAATTTAACTTTTAAATTATTAGTCCACTTATAGGTTTTAAAATTTAGAATTCAACGAACGGACCAAATGTCATTAAACCATTTAATCGATAAAAGAACATTAATTATTCCAAAGGTACGTGGTATTGTATCCCGAGTGCATACCATATTACCGTCCATTCGGAACCGATGATGGAATTTATGTCCAGGTTTCCATCCGATATACCAAGGAAAATAATGTACTCATAAGGTCCATTTGTTCCTAAAACTTGAATTCATAATTTTTAAACCTTTAAACTAATTAATCTTATTAATCCGTTTGCATACATATCATATTCTTATTTAACTTTTAAATTACATAAAATCATATTTTATGACTATAATATCATGCATATCTACATGTTATGGCATGTGAAAATGTAAGTGTAGGCACCCTAGGCTATATGACATGTTAATAAACAATTTAAAACATACATATTAACCCAGGTCCGGGCGTCGCAACGTGAACTGATGGGCGTCGCGACGCTTACAATTCAAGAAACTGGTATTGCTTTAGCTCTATGTTGCATCGCGATGCAAGGTAACCTGCATCGCGATGCAAATGAGGCATTAGCCTCAGTCCTTACAAGCGTAGTGTGTCGCGACGAGCTAAGGTTCCAGGGGCTGGAAATTGCAAAAACATACACATTACAAATTGCGTTGACCGAGCTCTTATTTTTCTATACTAATCTAATTAGTACAATAAATCCAAGGCATCTCTTGGTCTTCAAATCTTGTTCTATGGAGTGT
Organism: Zanthoxylum bungeanum; assembly: GCA_019454045.1. NCBI lineage: Eukaryota > Viridiplantae > Streptophyta > Magnoliopsida > Sapindales > Rutaceae > Zanthoxylum > Zanthoxylum bungeanum. The sequence goes on from SKCR01044721.1 coordinate 62,825, forward strand.
TGTTGAGTTCTTTGCGGAATTTCTCCATCATTAGTCCTTCGCGGCATCG
>SKCR01044722.1:0-47595 GCA_019454045.1 Zanthoxylum bungeanum
ACTCACCAAAGATTCTTAATGGATGATACCCCAACGTCAATAAGAATCTTCTTGGGTTGAGTAGCATTTGTGATTCTTCGACTTCAGATACCACTGTGGGCATATGAGACATATTCCACACTTAAATGACAGTCACGTCAACGATCTATTCAGATCAGACATCCACATGTTCGTTGGGTGTGGACAGATCCTCAGGGTGTCATGTGTGTATCAAGATAGGATCCGTTAGTTCTGTGTACAGAGCATAGGTAGTCCATATATGATTAGCAATCAGATAAAAACCATGGGCCTGTGGTACACTTTAGAAATGAGTTCTAAGTGTTCTTTTAGAAATTGCTAATAGAGACGTCGACGGGATTATCCATATAGAGATTTGACGTTTACATCTATATCTCTAGGATATATCCGGATATCTGTGACGGAGGAATTAAACATATGCCATAACCTCGACCTGTATGATTCAGTGAGATTATCCGTGGTCGTCATAATTTACGGGTGGGTAAATTATGGACACGAAATTGGATTTCGTGACAGATATGCCTGAATCTAGAGAGTCTCACCAGTGAAATATACTCGTAGAGCACTGGAGAAACTTTTATGAATAATACTGATTATTTATAAGTCGTTTAAAGGTTAAACGAAAAATACATAAGAAATGACCTAATAGTCATTTCCTAATTATTGTGTATTTGTATTTAATGATAGATTTTATTAAATAATTAAATTTCAAATTATGATATTTGACATATATCATAAATATATATGTATTTGGATATTTAAAGTAAATATAATACATATATTTAAAATATTTGTATTTAATTAATTATTTAATTGTTAAATAATTAAATTAATTACAAATATAAATATCTTAAGTTTTGATATTTTTTGGAAATGCATTGAGTTGCTTTTGTTGACTTGTTGAATTTCATTAAAGGTGTAATGATCAAGTTGCAAGTTGATTAAAGCAAACTTAAATGAAACAAAAATAAAATATCTAGATATTTATGTCTACCAATTTCGGCCAGGGCCAATATTGTGAAATATATATTATTTTGTTTCATTTTATTAGGTTATTAAAAAGGTTCATTAGTTACCAAAAAAAACACAAAAGAGTTGAGAGAAAAGTTTGAAGAACAATGAGAAAAGCTTGGAAATTTCTTGACTTTGTAAGTTTTTCTTTAAATCTTCCAACATAGAAAAAAATTTCTAACATGCTTAGCTTCAACATGTGTTGTTAGGATGTTGTCTCTAGACTTATAGTTTGTGTTTTAATTGGTTGTGAAAGATGTATGCATGTATGGTTATAAAGTAAGCTTGAAATGGTTTCAATGGCTTACTTTTGATTATTTGATAATCATGTTGCCATTCTAGAGTTGCTAAGCCACTCATTGATGACCTAGAATTGTTCTTGAGTTGTTTGATGATGGTGAGACTTGATTGGTGTGGTAAATTTTGAATTAAAGTGATGGATTTAATTGATTTGGTAAATTTTGTCAATTTGAAGAAATTATAAAATTAGGGTTCTTAACTCTTTCCAAATTTGGGGATTTTCATATATGTGATGTATTGTGGTGTTTATATGATGCGTATTAATTTTTGAGTTGATTAGATTTGATCTTGGCATGTTTTGAACATAAAAGGACCAAATTGCAAAAACTTAAAAATGAGGGGGCTGTTCGGCAATTAGCTAAAAATTGGGGATTTTGTTACAATCTGATTTTGATGTGTTGGACTTGTTGGAAATCATTTTAGAAATGATTTAGAATCATCCAAAATTGTATTTGACAATTTTAGGACTAAAATGATCAATTTGTAAAGTTGTGGGGCAATTCGGTAATTACCAAGAAATTTGATTTCTTGTGTAATTTTTCAGAATTTAATAATTGGGTGATTAAATAAATAAATTTATTTAATTGATCCAAGAAAAATTTTGAAATCGGAAAATTTTGATTTTCCGCGTTTCCGCTACGTTACCGGATTTTCGCCATAAAACCCCTTCACTATCAACACCAAGTTTTGTTCCAAATATATATATCCAAGATCCATATGTATATTAAACATGCAATATATATCCTATACATATTTACATACTTGAGAAACAAAAATTAAGAAAAATGAAATTAGGAACTCTAAATTACCTTAATTAAAGTTCCAATTTCTTCAAATTCCTTCTCCTTGGTGTTGAACAATTTATTATAAACCCTAACCCCTCTTTTATTTTTTTTTCTCAACACATGAGAAGTGGTTAAGAACTTGTAAAATAAAACAGGTTTCATTTATATACAAAAACCCATTTGGCCAAAATTTTGGATGAATTTTCAACAAAATTAATCAATTTTTGTGGCCATAAATTTCACACATTTTTAATCTTATCCAAATAAGATTTTTATTTTGATTTTTGTTAATTAAAATCCATGGGTTAAAACTACATGGTTTGGCCCATCAAATTATGCCAAAAATCAAGAATATTCAAAGTAATATTCTTAATTAAAATAAATAAATTAACTAATTAATTAATTTATTTAATAATTAACAAAAAGATAAAATAAACACATGGAAAAATATTCCAAGAATATTTTTCCATTTTTATTGTTCTTAATAATTAATTAATTATTAATAATAATAAAGCAAGTGTCAAAATCCAATGAATTAATAATGTGTATCTAATCTAAATTATGTATCGTATGCAAATACACATTATTTAGTACGCATGAGTAAATTATGAATAATCTGAATTATCCATAATTAATTGCCTAAGTGCTCAACGAGTACACTTTATATTGTGGGACTCTCTAGGTTCAAGTTTATCTGTCACGAAAACCATTTCCATGTCCGTAATTCATCCACTCACAAATTACGACGACCACAGATAATCGAGTTGAACCATCCAAGTCGAAGTCATTGCATATATATAATCTCTTTGTCTTAGGTTATCCGAATTATTCCGGAGATATAGATGAAACATCAAAAATCTCCGCTATGAACAATTCATGTGTCGCGACATAATTATGATTCTTTAATAAATATTCGGAACTCGTTTCCGAATCATAACTCGGCCAAGGATTTCAAAGAATCACAATTTGGACACCTAAATCTCGTACACGGGGCTGATATATCCTCTCTGGATACATCATAGGATATCATGAGTATCAGCCCATACCCGACGAACAGGCGGAGGTCTGATCTTAAAAGATTATTGACGTGGCTGTCACCAAAGTATAGAGGATATCTCACATATCCACAGTGATATCACAAGTTAAAGGAGCTAAAATGTTATTCGACTCGTAAAGATTCCTATTGACGTTGGTGTACTATCTATTAGGAATCTTCGAATGAGTCGTTCCGTATTTATCCAATAAATACCTACGTGTCTATATGAGTTTCCCAAGACTCATGGTTTACTGAGATAAACCATTAGAATAATTCTAATATACGTTACATATCAGTCTCACGGGTTTACTAACTGACCAAGTATGTAAGCCTTGACTAGGAATAATTTAAGAATGAATTGTATTGTGACATTCTCAGTAATAATTACGGCACTTTTGCAATTATGTCATAACCATTCATTCTAAAGACATTTACGCCTTTACCATATATAAGATTATATTTATGAAAATTACTTAATTTTATTCATAATAAAATAAATGTACATTGTATTTACAATAATACAAACAAAATTTGGCTTGCCGAGCACCAAATCAAACATTTATATACTATGGCAAACTCTAATGTTACACCAACTTCGTGATCTCAGCCATGTGAACTTGCCAAGCCATTTGCTTAGGCTCTCTTCCCAACTACTCTATAAGTAGTAGTTGCACCGCCTGACACAACCACTCCCTGCCACCTGAAACTCATTAATGCGCCTCCTTTTGGGAAATTGCTACGCAAGCTGCCCCAAATGCCAACCTGTATGTCACGCCCTCACGTAGTAGCGTGTGCCAGAAGATAAGCTGACAGCCCACTTCTCTCACTTCAGACCTTGGGAAGCTCAAACTAGGGCCCGTGGTTTATGTCGCCTATATAAGAATACAATATTGCAACCCCGACCAACATCCTCGGGCCGGTCGGTCGGAACATATAACATCCTTCATTGTATCTACTATAAGGTCGGGTCAGTGTGTCGAGACTCATGATGCTTGTTCTGACTTCCTCTCATTTCCTCGATCGGGTCTGATCTACTTAGTCGACTCTGATTACAGAGGCTTACACGAGGCTCTGAATGCCGAGTCTGATGCCGATTATGCTCTAAGAGTCTGATATTGGGCCGGACCTGACCACCTCAGGTCAATCTTCACAAATGTTCCAGTGCCGTCGAGTGTGATACTTTCTTATCCTCTAGTTCTGCTCTGGGTTGCCTCTCTGTACCTCGGGCTCGGGCCCCTCTGTTTGGTCTCTCATCCTCATGAGGGTCTTGGACTTTTATCTATCAAGTGTAAAAGCCATTTTACCCTTTCTTTGAATTTTGACTTTTCGGGGGCCGAAAACGACCATCAACAAATAAGTATAGATTTAATCTAACAACATGACCCAAAAAATGAGTTTAAATATATGAGTTGAAGTTAGGTCTGATTTTGTGATTACATTGCAATTTACTGAGGATTATAATCAAAAGTCTTTTAGAACCTCCAACAAGATCATTTACGCGTGTGAATATATGAAATTAGACCTTCAAAATGAGGCAATGAGTTCACCATCTCTGAATCAAAAATATATATATTATAAAAGGTGCAGGAAATTAGGGTTAATGGTTTGAATAAGTCGTACACGAGGGACGTGGTTCGGTGACGTAAGATTTATGATCTTACATTGAGATCATGTGTTCGAATCGAGAAAATGTATTTGTTATAAGAACCTAAAACAATCGAAATTTTACCTATTCCGTTTAAAATCGGAAAAAGAAATTCGACGATAGAATTTCTAATAATTCCAAGAAAATAAAAAGTTTGAATGGGTCAAAGACCTAATGAGTGGATGTATATTTGTCTCAACTAACTTTGTTTTTGTCTTTTACGTGATATATATAATTATTAGTATTCTTAATTTTTTTCGAATGGTCAAATTGATGTAATTATCAATCATTTCTCAAAATTGTTGACAGAAAGCAATGTTCAGCTTCTTGAACAACACATTTGTGGTCTTTTTCTTTCTTTCTTTTTTTTTTTGGAAGCAAATAAGGTAATGAGGTGTGATGAGCTCATTTGCTTAATCTAGACGTTATCTTGATTAAAATATGTTTGTTAATTTAAAAGTTTTAACTTTATATGAGTAATTTCTTCATCTAGACGTTATCTTGATTAAAATATGTTTGTTAATTTCAAAAATTTAACTTTATAGGAGTAAAACACCCATATTGAAAACTTATTCACACTTATTTTTTTTTTCATAGATAAAAAGATGGTTTATCACTTGCTATCACAACATAATAATAATAATAAATAACCGGCCTATTTATATGTAATTAGTTTTTAAGTTATGAACTTTTTATATTAATAGTTAAAAGAAATGTGGTTTTTGAAATTAATCAATGGCATAAAAATTAGTGAAAACAATTATAAAAAAGAATGTAAAAACTATGTCATAATTTTATTGAATGATCAATTTCAAAATCTTTATCACTATCACTTTTGTTTCGAAAAGAATAAAATTTTTTAAACACAAATTTCATTCAACTATGTCAAGAGTAGGAAAACGCAACATCAGAACGGTTTGCACTGGACACAGGACACCCTCATGATTAACAATCAAAATAAACAGATTGATGGGGAAAAAAGCTACACAAAAGACAAAATTATTTGGATCTGGTGATGATTCTCAAAAATCGAAAAATTCAGATATGGATGATTCAGATTCAGATATTTATAAACTACGGATTTGTTTGAGATTTTAAAATCCATATAATTCTGGATTCGGATTTTTTTTAAAAATATATGTATATTATCCAGATCCGAATCTAAATATACAAAGATGTAGATTAGATATACTTACATTCTAATCCTGATATTTTTCTCTGATCCAAATTTTTGATCGATGCAGTATCAATGTTCTACAGTTTAAAATCTTTTGCATCTTAAGCTTCCCATCATAAGGAAAAATGGAGCTTTTTTTTTTTCCTCTTCTAGAAGCCATGGACTTAATTGGTCATTCGCTCCACATTAATCATAACAATCAAATTATATTAAATTTAAGTAATGTTAATCCGCAGTTCCAAATTACAAGTCATTGTCACAAATGCCATTTTTTTTTGAACTAATAGTTACAATACTATATGGAACAATGGTTCTAACTTAATCCATAGACAATTAAATGATAATACAAAAATAGGACATTTTAGTCTTAATACAGGGAACAAAAAGTGACGCATTCTTTTAAGGGTCATGCTAATGAGTGCCATAAGGACACTCATTAAAGATCAATTTTAAGAAAATTTTAACATTATTTTTATGGTAAATACAAAAAATAATCAAATTATTAATTATTTTTTTATTTTTCTCATGAAAATTTTCTTAAAATAAATCTTGAACGAAAGCCAAGTACACTCATTATCTTTTCTCTTCTTTTAAAGGCACTTTGGGATGAGCACTTTTCAAAATCCAACTACACTTGTGCATCATCGTTGCATCATCAACATCACAATTCTGGTACGGGGCAGATCCCTTTCATTACAAAGCCACAACTCTCCAACTAAAATAAACTATTATAGGGCTCATAATGTATTCAAGTTCAACACATTTTTTTATTATAATTTCATATCATTATAAAAATCTTAATAAAATTTTATGTGTTAAACTTGTAAATGGTCCGCGTATAGTTGGTTTATAGTCTAAATGAGACAATTTGTTTTGAAAATTTCATTTTTGTCTAAAGTTCTAACCCTATGCGGAATTAAATAACTACTCTAATCTAAGACAGGTCAAAGTTAGAGCGACTATGGTACGAAATAATTAACCACCCTTAATTCTAAAGTAGATATGAATAAAATAATAAATCAAAGCAGTAAACAAAATCAACACAAGAATTTTATTAATGGAGTGGAAAACTCTCACGAGTAAAAAACCACTCCGGATAAATAAGTTACCAGCCAAATCCACTATAGGAGAAAAGCATACATGGATGGTATAAGACCTATGGCAACAACTCTACAGATCCCCTTAAGCTAATATATTCGGACATTTATCGACCGATGAATGTAAGAGCCCGAGATGGTTATGAATATTTCGTCACATTTATTGACGATTATTCCAAATATGAGTATGTTTACCTAATGCAGCAGAAGTCAGATACTTTTGAAAATTTCAAAGAGTATCGTGTTGAGGTTGAGAATAAATTAGGTAAGACGATCAAAACTCTACGATAAGATCTTGGAGGAGAATACCTTGATACAGATTTCGAGGAATTCTTAGTTAAGCATGAGATAATGTCCCAGCTCACAGCACCTGGAACACCACAACAAAATAGTATTTCAAAAAAGAGAAATCGACTCTACTAGACATGATAAGATCTATGTTTAGTTATAGCTCACTACCTAGTTCATTCTGGGATATGCATTGCAAACATTATGTATATCGTTAATGTAGTTTAATCTAAGTTTGTTCCTAATACTCCCTTAGTGTTGTGGAGTGATCGTAAAACTAGTTTACGATAATTTCGCATATGGGGGTGTCCAACACATGTGCTGAAGAATGAGACTACTAACTTGGAGCCACATTCTCAGGTGTGCCTATTTGTAGGCTATCCTAAGGAGATCGGGGGTGAGTTCTTTTACAGTCATGAAGATAACAAAGTGTTTGTGTCGAAAAATGCTACGTTTCTAGAGGAGGACTATATAAGAGAGTTCAAACCTCGAAATATGGTGTTACTCGAGGAGTTACCTGTTGGTTCGACTAGAACACCATCGTCAATAACTATTGACAAAATCATAGTACCTTCGATATCTGAGCGTCAGATGCAGTTTTTAGAATGATTTGCCACTTAAACGTAGTGGGAGGATTGTACGAAACTTGATCGCTATCTAAGAGTTGGAGAGGCACAAGTTTTCGCTTAGACCCAACAGTCGGTCTACTTCGGAGGAGATTTTTTCCAACTTAAGCATGTTCTCTGGCATGACGGCTTGACCGATCTCCATTGTAGTAAATGAGGCATATTGACTGATAATCTCCCGAAGAGCTTCCACGTCTGTAGTAGCTCGGGCCGAAGATGAGGAAGGTTGGGACAGAGTAGAGGCTAACCGATTGAGATCGTTCAAAATGTCCTGGACCGATTGCAAGAACATATCAGACACTTGTGTATAAAAAAAACTTTAATTAGTTAATCAGGCAAAATGACTATGAAAGAAAGAGGAAAATGGAGAGAGACTTACAGTTTCGGGCCTACGAGTGGAACTGGATGGCTCACCAGCAGTTTCCATAGGGACCTCAAGTGGCAATGCAGGTTCTCCTATAGAAGATTGGGGCGGGGGAATAGGAGATTCCGCCCGAAGAGGTGAGGATAAAGGAACCGGAGATGACGACCATTCAGGAGCAGCAGGTTGTTGCATCGAAGGAACATGAGATGTCACCCGAAGAGGTGAGGACGAAGGAACCAGAGATGACGGCCGTTCAGGATCAACGGGTTGTTGCATCAAAGGAACATAAGATGTCGCCCGAAGAGGTGAGGACGAAGGAGCCAGAGATAACGGCCATTCAGGAGCGGAAGGTTGTTGCATCGAAGGGACATAGGACACTGCCCGTGGTGGTGATGATTGTCGCGGCATGACTGATGGCTGGGCCTATGTGGAAGAATCAGAATCGGAAGAGTCAGAAACATAAATAACTTCCATCTCTTCATAAATGCGGCGAATTACATCGTCTTTATATAGAGACCGAGCCTCCTTTAGTAACTCCAATTCGGCCAGACTAAATAGGTCGTCTATATCCCTATAAGTCCCCCTAAACCTCACAACAAACCATCTGCATATTAAGGGATAAATCAATTTGAGATGACGCCAAAGAGGCCCGTCATCCGGCCAAATAGGCTCGTTGTCCGGCAGAGGAGGCTCGCCATCCGGTTCTTGCACAATAGAGGTAGGATCGTACAATCAATGATATTCAAACAAAGGATGGTCCTTCGGGATCTCCTCAAAAAATGGGCGTAAGCGGCCCAACACTATACTTGACCTCATACCTTGAAGATAAGTCATGGGCGAATGAGTGGCATCGACCGCTTCATCCCCTTCTGACGGGAGCTGAATAATTGGGATCTCGGCCGCCTCGCCCTCTTCTGGCAGAAGTCGAACGACCGAGATTTCAGTAGCTCCAACCCCCTCCGGTGGATTTTTAACCATGGGAGTTTCAGGCCCCGAAATTTGAGCCGGTTTAGGCAAGCCGGAAGACGATTCTATCATGGATGTCTGCACGAAAAACAAAATCAATCTCCAAAAAAAAGGGGTAAATCGTACCTTAGACTGACGGAGCATCAGGGGCTCGTCGGAGTCAGAGCTGAGAGTTGGGGAAGGCTGTTTTCGTTTAACTTATTTGGAGCCTGTTTTCTTCGGCCCAATTTTCTCAACAACCTTCTTTGACCCTGGCCATTTCCGAAGATTTTGAAGAAAATGGAACGTTGGAAAAGACTACAACAGAAGGCAAAGAAAAAAAGTCTCTCATGGCCGGACGACCAGAAGCGATCGAAAAGAGGATAAACATATGTTCAAGGAGAAAAAGAAGCACAAGAAAAGGAAGATAGTAAAGAGCGAGCCTCCGAAAAATACTGATCGATGACTGAAAACGAAAGGACCTTAAAACGGTCCAATGAAGTTGAACGCGAATGAAAAAATAGGAGAAGTTATCCTTGAACAAGGCCGAATTGGCGGGCAGTGAAGTTAGGAGAATATATCTCCACTCCAGCCTTGCAGTTGGCTCATGTCAAAATATCATGAATCAGATCGCGGCTGCATAAAAACTTACGCCATATGCGATTGATCAACACATCCCATCTGATTTGGGAAGCTCATGGACAAATGAGGGGCTGTCGCCCAAGGAAAAAGGAAAGAAAGATGAGACTCGAGAAATAGTGTAAAAATATTCAAAAACAGAGCGAGAAATGAGGGAAGTTGGTCCTAGTTGGGCGAACAAGAGGCCTGCACGGGGATATGAGTGAGTTGATTCGATAGATCCGAAGACTAGAAAATAGGCTCTAAGCCAAAGCTGGACGAGCCAAAGAGGACCGGAGGTGATCGGCGAAACTCCAACCAAAGTTGTTTTTTTTGAGAACGGCCAAACGCCGATAGATGGCGGGCCAATAAAAAGGAACACAAATCCAAACACTGGCCGTTAGCAATATCCGACAAATGAGAAGGTAACCGCCACGGGTTTATGGCTAGGCGTGCAAATGATATACTTGCAAAGCCAATAATGAATGAAGGCAGTCCGTTCCAAGACCGAGACCGGACCGGCCGATCGGAATATGCACGGAAGAAAGGGGATTGGAAGAGAAAGATGAAATGTCCACGAAAGTAGGGGAAGTGAAAGGTAGTGCAAAGAAAAAATGGTCGCGCCCAAAGGGCCACCGATAAAGCATGACATACGGAGGGTAATGGGAAAGGACCAGAGGGGAAGACGATACGTTATATTAGAAGACCAAAAGGGCAAAGAAGGGGGAAATAGATTTTGGTCAAAAGTAGGCAGGGCTAAAGAAAGCTCTATGAGAGGAAGCAAACCAGTGTCTTCGAGAAAAGTGTGGTCTTTGCATGCAATTCATCCGTTTGAACCAAGTCTCAAACGAAGAAGTCAGGTTTGGGCCAAAATTAAGGATGATTGGACTGAGTAAGAGAAAGACAATTCAAAGGCTTCTGAGAAATAAGGTTTGGAAACAGAAGGAAAACAGTTGAGCTAAGGGAGAGCGTGGCACGGCACTGTCACTGATGAAAATTGGGGTGAAAGAATGCAATCCTAGTTTTCGTCAAGGGTATGGACCCATGGACACCGATAGAAACGGATCACCCAAATCAGCTTGGTAATCACTGAAGGGTTGAAGAAGAGTTTTTCATGGAAGCAGAGGAAGAAGTTTTTGGACAATTATGACCCATAGCGTCACTATTTGTACAGATCATGGTGTTGTTGTACAAATTAACTATGTGACAAGGAGATTGCACTCTTATCATTTGTGATTAGATCACCTAGATGTATAAATGATAAGAGGTCCCTATGATTAGTTCCTGGATTGAGATGATATGAGACAGTATCAGTCCACGAAGAATTAATCATTAAATATCCCTAGTCGTAGTATTATCGAGACTGGACATCGATAATGCGGAATAGATTAGTCTTACACTTGTGCGTGTTATGTGAGATCATAACGGCATAGTTCTCATATATTTGGGTATATGATACTCATGCAAGTGTAATAGGAGGTTGTGTTTTATCGATGGTAAGGAAAACAGCTTCGCTCTGGATAGACCCCTCGAAATTCCATTGGTGGTATGACTATGTGTCTATGGAAGTCCGAAATCAGGGTAGGTGTATTTGGTCTTAACCTGAGACTTGCACCGCTAATGCTTGCTACAATCGGTATGCTTTAGTTTTGGTCGTCCAGGGCATTAATCGGTTCTGTGTACGCCTCTTCTGGGTATATTGAGAATCGTAGTGTATTGGGTGTGATGTCAAGATGGAAGTATCACTCCAGTCATAGTGGAGATGATGTCACGTAGGATACGGTACTAGTGCTCTTAAGTACTGCAGTCATCGGGATATTATGACTAGGTCATGTATATCCGATTATAGAGACTAGTTACCAGACATCCGACATGTGCTTCGTACGGGGCAGACACAGTTCCAGCCCCAGGCCTAGCACGTGACATTCGATACTGGATCGCAATACGCAATACTACGTATACTACGCCTGACATAGATTATATATTCCAGTAAGAATATTTCTGGAGAATTGGGTAGGCACGGTGCTTTGCTAGAAGCCAACCATGTCTTGTAAATCGGTAAGCACGTGGTACGAGGTACGCACGTATTCGGATAATCCGATGACCGTATTTACTGCCAACATATCCAGGGATCTCTTGGGTCGCTTCCCAAAGATTCACCGATGACAGTTGATTTAAATTAGAATTAATCTGGGATTAATTAAGAGAGAGAATTAATCTGGGATTAATTAAGAGAGAGAAAAATAATCTGGATTAATTGAGGTATTATTTAATCTGGGATTAAATGTGTTCGGAAGAGAGAGAACGCGATTAATTTGGAATTAATCGGTAAATAAATTTAATAGTTAAATTTGATTTTTCTATTTAATTTATTCGTATGGGCTAAAATTAATATATCGGATATATTAATATGAATTGGATTTCATTACGAAATTAAAGTCGGACTTTAATACGAACGAACGAATTAATTTAGAATTAATTCGTAAACGACGTTCGTAATATATTTGCGAGGCATCGTTATTTAATTAAATTAGATTTAATTATTTAGCGACGAAAGTTCGTTTAATCGGATTAAACGGAACCGAGCCGCGGCAAATGTTCGTAGAGACATTTTGAATTTTGAATTCAAAATGTGGGGCCCACTTCACACATGTCACACATTGAAGTGGTGGTTGGAAAGTGGTTGGCATTTATGCCAAAACCACTTACTTTCCAACCACTTGGTTTAGGTGAAACCAAATTACCCAAACTACATGGTTTTGGTTAAAGGGTAAAACCCTTTAACAAAACCAAAAGCTTCTCTTCCTCACACTACACACTTGTAACACATTTTGGAATGAGAAACCCTAAAATCCTCTCCATGGGCGTGAGCCTCTTTCCTTCATCTCTTTGATTTTGTGCAAAATCCAAAGCTAGCACTTGGAGAAATCAACTAAGGTGATAGGGAAACTACTTCAAGAGTTGGAATCATCACTTAAAGCTTGGATCTTGGAGATCTCTTCTCAAAATTTTAAAGCTCAAATCCGTTCATTGTAAGTATATTCCGCAACTTATTTTGAATTTATGAACACTTTTTCTTGCTTATTAGATCCTTGGCATGTTCTAGGAACACTAACAATGGTATCAAGAGCCAATTTAAGCATGAAAATTTTAGGGTTCATGAGACTAAAATTTGGGGCTTTTGTGTTTTGAGCATGATTTCTTCAAATTGATGCTTTGAGCATGCTTAGAATATGATAACTTAGAGTTATGCATGATTAGATTTGAAACAAATCAAATGAATCAAAAATTAATTTTTTTTAGTAGTGGCCGAAATTGCAGTGCATGGGACTGCAGTTTTTTTGATTTTTAACATGAAATGATGTGTTTAAATGCATGTTTAAATGTTGATTGTTGGTTTGATTGGATTAGAATCAAAGTCAATAATGTTTATGTTAAAATCAAAGAGCATGTTGAGCATGAAATGATGAATTTAGGATTCAATTTGTGTTGAGCATGAAATGATGTATTTTGGCTTCAATTTGTGTTGAGCATGAATTGATGGATTAAGCATGATTAATTAAGTTAATTGGTATTTTGGAAATATTGAGTTTAATTAATTAATCATGGCTAATACACTTTAATTAAAGTAATTGTGATATTTGGAATATTATAATTATGTTAATAACTTTAATTATTATGAATTGGGCTAAAAGTGTGTATTTGGGCTTAATGGGCTTGGTTTGACTAAGTTTGGTTTTGGACTTTTGGATTGGATCCAATTGGGCCCAAAACCAATTCCATAAAGTCCAAATACATCACTTGGCCCTTTAAAGAATTTAATTGGGCCTAAATTGATTTGTTGGCAATAGGGTGATTCCTATTGGGCCTTGGCATTTTGGGTTTGATCCATTATGGCCAAAGCCCATGCCTTAAGAATCAATTAAAAGCCCATTGGACTTTAATTGAAATGACATTGGATGTTATTGGGCCTTTGAGACCCATTAAGATTGGATTTGGAATCCAAGTCTTTAAGGCTTATAAGTAAGTGTAATATTTAATTTGGAATTAAATTGGAATTAGTATTGAATACAAATAAATTGGATTTAAAGTTGTAGTTCAATATAATTCAAGAATACTTACTTTGAGTATTTATTCTTAAACGAGTTTGACTCACGCAAATCAAATCGTTGTTTGAACATTGGATGGTCATTAATTCAAAGATTAATTAATTGGATTAGATTGATTGAATAACATGATTTGTATGAATACATGAATGTTTGTATGAATAATGTATATCGGATGGATATTAGAAGGGCAAGGGCAATTTTGGAAATGTTGTAATAAGTTTAGAATTTATTAAATTGGACCTACGTGTCCAGCCTTTATCTCCTTTCTCATTGTATTTCTCTTCTCACCTATTCCCCTCAATGTAAATGAGGTTTCTTTATTGTATTATGTAATTGGGTAGAAGTTAGAATAGTTCTAGCCGGGGAGAGGAAAGAGAGTGATTTGTTCTAGGAACAATTTGTGAGATATCCATCCGCATATCATTATTAATTTATTTATTTATACGCGCTTTATTATGTATTTAGAATGCATGTTTAAGGGTGTATGATGAGACCTAATCAAAGATAATAAATTGGTTGCCAATTTGCACGCGAAAAACCCTCAAAACATATTAAGCGTTTTTCCTTCCGTTGAGTGATTCTTACTCAAGATCCAAAGTTGGCATTGGTTTGTTGGCCAAAGTCAAGACCTTTGTCAATTGCGGATGTGTTTGAATCATGAGAGTTTTGTTCCATATCGGTGTCTTGTCCAAGTCGTGATTTGTTGGCCAAAGTCAAGATCACTTCTTGTCCATCGACATTGATTACGAAGCTTTCCATGTCAATGGGTTCCGCTTAACTGGGATCATTAAGTTTGTTGTGCCAAAGCCAAGGCTTAGTTGATTCAGAGGAAAAAGGTTAGGTAATATATTTGATATATTGGCATATATAAGATATATGTTTCGGACTTGGATGTCCACCTACTGGATCTAGGAATTGGATGAGATCCAATTGATCTTAGAGATACTACCTAGTTAAGTATCATACAATTTGTTGGCCAAAGTCAAGATTGTGTGTTATTTAACGGGATCCTAGCCCACTAGGAAACTAGGTTTCCCGAGTACTCCACAGAGGGTTAGAGGCTCGCCGAAAAATAGTGGGAGGCAAGAATTAAATTTGCAATATTCGTTTAGATACTTGCCATACGCGCTCAATCAAATATCATTCGTCAAATAAATTAAATGTTAGTTGGACTAATATTTAATAGTTGTTTTAATTAACAGTTAGACTGTATTCAAACTACTTCATTTATAGTTGATTATATAATTGGATTATAGTAATCAATATATTTGAATTTTACCCTTCAATTATAGTTGATTATATAATTGGATTATAGTAATCAATATATTTGGATTTTACCAATCATTTATAATGATTATATAATTGGATTATAGTAATCAATATATATTTGATTTTAACCAATAAAATTGTAATAAGTTATATAGTTAGACTATAGTAATCATTACATTAGATTGTACCTGAAATCGTTGATTAAATAGTTGGACTATTAGAATCAAGATTAAATTGAAAGATTAGTGTTTAAAACATTATCCTAGGGAAAATGTGTTTAAACGACTTTAATTTTCAAATTGGGAATAAATTTCAGGATAGTCCTGAAACTAAGAAGTTACTTTATTTGATAAAATAACATCTTAGGCCTAAGCCCAGAGTTAAGCAAATAGTAGAGCATGATCTTTGGAAGATTCATGTGATGATAACTTTAATGCTTAATCCATTATGCTTGCCATAAAGACTCCTTAATTTCCTAATCAGAACTAAGGATTAGATCCTTAAAGTATGATGAAGAAATTGAAGGATCTTCATAGATCTATTCTTAGATCTTAGAAGTATTAAATTGCAATTAATAACTCTTGGAGAGTTAATGGCTATTCTCAAGGAGACAAAGCCAAAGTTTGCAATAAGGCAAGTAGCGCAAGGCGCATCTTACTTCGATATTCTAGAAGGCCAAGGCTTGGCCAAAGACTTCTGGAATGTGAAAAGGGCAAAGGCAAAATCATTATAATCTTCTAGGAAGATAAATGACATATCCCAAGATGTCTGCCTAAATTGTGGCAAACGGGGTCATTGAAGCATGACTGCCGTATGGACAAAGCAGACATGAAGGAATTGAAGACGAGCAAGGCTCTGACTTCAAATATGTTTGTCATAAAATGTTCACTACTAGTATTAAAATTGGATTTTAAATACTAAGTGTGATACATAAATATGCATTGATGTGCAGAATCTGCTATGAGCAGGATACTGACTTCAATTGAGATTAATCTGCGAATCAGAAACGGGACGACAGTCGCTGTTTCAACCGTAGATACCTAAGTTTAGGAACTACCCTTGGGTGTGTACTTAAATTAGGAAACTGTTATAATGTAACTAGTTTGACTAGAAACATTATCTCTATATCGAGTATAACTCGTTGCGAGTATACCTTTATATTCTAGAACACTAAAGTGTTTTATTTTATAAAGATGATATTGAGATAAACACATTAGATGTGAATAACAGTATTTATATTTTGAATATAAATAAATCTCAAACATATAATATGACAAACAAATAGCTCAAACTGATTTGATCAGATGAGACTTATTTGTGGCAGTGTTGTCTGGGACACATTAAACAAGACTCGTATATCCACACTTTTGAAGAGTGGATACTAGGACGGATTTGATTCCATTCAAATGAAGTCTACGAATCTAGTTTATTAGGTAAAGTACCTAAAACACCTTTACTTGGTAAAAGTGTAAGTGCCACCGATCTATTAGCCCTTTCATAGTGACGTAAGTGGGCCCATGTCTAGCTAGGCTAGAGGTGGATATGAATGTTTCGTGACCTTACGGATGTGGCATCGCGTTATGGTTATATGTTTCTTTTGAAACACAAATCAGAAACTTTTAGAGTTTCGACACGAAATAGACGAACAGATCGGCTAAAGTATTAAAACATCACGGTTTGACCATGATGAAAATACTTAAGCAATAAGTTTCTCAAATACTTGAAAGAGTATAGTATTCTTTCAATGAGGACTCCTCCCGGAACACGTCAATTTGACGGTGTGTCCGAACGGAGAAACCAAATTTTGTTGGACATGATAAGGTTAATCATGAGTCGCTCTGAGCTACCATTTTCCTTCAAGGGATAAGCATTAACAGTGCAATACTTATTTTGAATAAGGTTCCATGAAAATCTGTTTGACAGATTTCATATTAGATATGAACAGGAAAGAAACTGGGCTTTCTCACTCCTGATGATTTGGGAATGCTAGGCATATGTTTGGATGATACCAAACTAGAACCCAAATTGGATAAGTGCCTAATTGTAGGTTATCCTAAGGAAACCAAAGTATAGTACTTATACAACTCACATGAGAACAATGTAATTGTTGCTCACCATGCGGTTTTCCTAAGAGGAATACCGATATGCAGTGGTAAGTGGGAGGATAGTAAAACTCGATGAAAATCGGAGTTATACTGTTCAAGGCACCAAGTCCTTAATGGAACACAACAGTTCATCAAGGATGAAACTATACCAATAATCTTCGAATACACAAGAACCGCGTAGTCGGAGAGAGTCAGAAAACAACCTGGGGTATGGGTTTCTGATCTCACCTCATAAAGATGTCAATCTTATTGAGGAATACGAACTGACTACGTATGAGGAAGTGATACAAGGTATCGACTCCCTATTATGGCAAAGTGCCATGAGTCCGAAATGGATTCCATGTATAACAACTATGTTTGGACACTAGTTGTTGTACCGCAAGGCATTGTGCCTATTGGTACTATATAAGTCTTCAAGGAAGACATACATGAAGGCAACATACCAACGTACTAAGCTAGGCTTGTAGCGGAAAGGTATCGTTATCAACATTGTGTTGATTACAACGAAATCTTTTACCTGTTGCCACGTTAAATCCATTTGGATAATGCTTGCTGATGCTGCATGTTTCATTTATGAAATATGGCAGCTGAACTGAAAAATCGCTTTCCTGAAAAGGAAACCTTTTGGAGGATGTTTACAACATCCTGACGGTTTTGTCGTACCAAAACTAGCAAACAAGGTTTGCAGGTTATTCGATCCATGTTTGGATTGAAGCAAGCATTAGTTCTTGGAATTATCGTTTTGATGTAATCATAATGGTGTATGATTTAATTCAAAACGAAATGATTCTTGTGTATATAAGGAGGTTAGTGGGAGCGCACTGAAAGTGATGTCCTAAATAATGATGATATGTCATTTCTTGGAAATGATATTCCCATATTACAATCGGTGAAAGCTTGGCTTTCATGAAAATTCTCCGTAGAATTCTTGGGAGAAACAACCTTTATTCTAGGAATAAAGATCTACTGGGATAGATTTAAAGTTGTTAACACTCTCTGAGAACTCGTACATTGAAAAATGTACGTGACCTGGTGTCTCATACGCTTTGAGCATATGGAGTCACAAACAGGTCAATCCAAGTGATAGTCACTGGATTGATATTAAGAACATCCGTTAGTATCTTAGAGAACTAAGGATGATGTCTTAAACTATGGAGATGAGAACTTGAAGTGACTGGGATCACTGCTGTAAGTTTCCTAACCGATAAAAAAAACGGTACTATACAGTTTGAATAACGGAACAGTGAGCTGGAAATCTTCCAAGCAAGATACTGTTACCGAATAAACAACAAATGCGGGTTATTGCTGCGGCTGAGGCAGCAATAGAAGCCATCTGGGTCATTAACAAATCTAATTAGATTAGATATAGTTCTGTTAGCAGCTGAGCTAGGCTACAGCGCAGACTAAAGAATTAATGGTCTCATCAACGATCCAGATATATACTTCGACTATTCATCTGATTCGTTCGGATCATACATCGTGGCGATGTGATGATCGAATAAATTGCATCAGACGATAATCATACAAATCCGCTGACGAAAGCCTTTCCTCAGCAGTTTGAGCGAACCGTACATAGTTCGGGTGTAAGACACTCGAGTGACTGGCTATAGGCCAAGTGGGAGATTGTTGGACAGTTATGACCCATAGCGTCACTATTTGTACAGATCATGGTGTTGTTGTACAAATTAACTATGTGACAAGGAGATTGCACTCTTATCATTTGTGATTAGATCACCTAGATGTATAAATGATAGGAGGTCCCTATGATTAGTTCCTGGATTGAGATGATATGAGACAGTATCAGTCCACGAAGGATTAATCATTAAATATCCCTAGTCGTAGTATTATCGAGACTGGACATCGATAATGCGGAATAGACTAGTATTACACTTGTGCGTGTTATGTGAGATCATAACGGCATAGTTCTCATATATTTGGGTATAGGATACTCATGCAAGTGTAATAGGAGGTTGTGTTTTACCGATGGTACGGAAAACAGCTTCGCTCTGGATAGACCCCTCGGAATTCCATTGGTAGTATGACTATGTGTCTATGGAAGTCCGAAATCAGGGTAGGTGTATTTGGTCTTAACCTGAGACTTGCACCGCTAATACTTGCTTGCGACAATCGGTATGCTTTAGTTTTGGTCGTCCAGGGCTTTAACCGTTCTGTGTACGCCTCTGCTGGGTATATTGAGAATCGTAGTGTATTGGGTGTGATGTCAAGATGGAAGTATCACTCCAGTCATAGTGGAGATGATGTCACGTAGGATACGGTACTAGTGCTCTTAAGTACTGCAGTCATCGGGATGTTATGACTAGGTCATGTATATCCGATTATAGAGACTAGTTACCAGACATCCGACATGTGCTTCGTACGGGGCAGACACAGTTCCAGCCCCAGGCCTAGCACGTGACATTCGATACTGGATCGCAATACGCAATACTACGTATACTACGCCTGACATAGATTATATATTCCAGTAAGAATATTTCTGGAGAATTGGGTAGGCACGGTGCTTTGCTAGAAGCCAACCATGTCTTGTAAATCGGTAAGCACGTGGTACGAGGTACGCACGTATTCGGATAATCCGATGACCGTATTTACTGCCAACATATCCAGGGATCTCTTGGGTGCTTCCCAAAGATTCACCGATGACAGTTGATTTAAATTAGAATTAATCTGGGATTAATTAAGAGAGAGAATTAATCTGGGATTAATTAAGAGAGAAAATTAATCTAGGATTAATTGAGGTATTATTTAATCTGGGATTAAATGTGTTCGGAAGAGAGAGAACGCGATTAATTTGGAATTAATCGGTAAAGTAAATTTAATGGTTAAATTTGATTTTTCTATTTAATTTATTCGTATGGGCTAAAATTAATATATCAGATATATTAATATGAATTGGATTTCATTACGAAATTAAAGTCGGACTGTAATACAAACGAACGAATTAATTTAGAATTAATTCGTAAACGACGTTCGTAATATATTTGTGAGGCATCGTTATTTAATTAAATTAGATTTAATTATTTAGCGACGAAAGTTCGTTTAATCGGATTAAACGGAACCGAGCCGCGGCAAATGTTCGTAGAGACATTTTGAGTTTTGAATTCAAAATGGTGGGGCCCACTTTACACATGTCACACATGTGAAGTGGTGGTTGGAAAATGGTTGGCATTTATGCCAAAACCACTTACTTTCCAACCACTTGGTTTAGGTGAAACCAAATTACCCAAACTACATGGTTTTGGGTAAAAGGGTAAAACCCTTTAACAAAACCAAAAAGCCTTCTTTATCTCTACACACTACACACTTGTAACACATTTTGGAAATGAGAAACCCTAAAATCCTCTCCATGGGCGTGAGCCTCTTTCCTTCATCTCTTTGATTTTGTAGCAAAATCAACAAAGCTAGCACTTGGAGAAATCAACTAAGGTGATAGGGAAACTACTTCAAGAGTTGGAATCATCACTTAAAGCTTGGATCTTGGAGATCTCTTCTCAAAATTTTAAGGCTCAAATCCGTTCATTGTAAGTATATTCCGCAACTTATTTTGAATTTATGAACACTTTTTCTTGCTTATTAGATCCTTGGCATGTTCTAGGAACACTAACAGAAGCCATGACAGCTAACAAATGAGTTGAAATTTGCAGGGAAGAAGAAGGAAAGTAAAACGGTGAAAGATTCATGGGCTTATATATAACCGAGATGAAGGGTCGCCCTAGACAGATGTTGCAAGCTAATTCGAAGAAAGAAGAAAAGAGCGGGAAAACGAAAAGGGCGATGTCAAATATGATTTGACAAGGAATTGACATGAACGACGTCGCATTAATTGGTGCCATGATAGTTTTTGATAAGATGTGTTTCAAAGGTCGCACATTTATTGGAGCAATGATAGGTTCTGTTGGACAGTTATGACCCATAGCATCACTATTTGTACAGAACATGTTGTTGTTGTACAAATTAACTATGTGACCAAGGAAATTGCTCTTTTATCATTTGTAATTGGATTACCTGGATATATAAATGATAAAAGTCCATATGATTAGTACCAGATTAATAAGATATGAGACATTATTAATCCACGTAAGGTTTAATCATTAAATATCCCTAGTCGTAGTATTATCGAGACTGGACATCGATAATACGTAATAGGCTAGTATTACACTTGTGCGTGTTATGGAAGCCTAACATCATAGTTCTCATATATTTGGGTATTGGATACTCATGCAAGTGTAATATGAGGTTCTGTTTACCGATGGTACGGAAATAGCTTCGCTCTGGATAGACCCATCGGAACCCCATTGGTAGTATGACTATATGTCTATGGGAATTCGAATCAGGGTAGGTGTATTTGGTCTTAACCTGAGACTTGCATCGCTAATACTTGCGACAATCAGTATACTTTGGTTTTGGTTGTCTGGGGCTTTAACAGGTTCTGTGTACGCCTCTTCTGGGTATACTGAGAATCGTAATGTATTGGATGTGATATCAAGATGGAAGTATCACTTCAGTCATATGGAGAATGATGATCACGCAGGATACGGAACTGGTACTCTTGTATGCTACAGCTATCGAGATAATATGACAATGTCATTATTATCCGATTATAGATACTAGTTACCAGAGATCCGATATATGCTTCGTACGGGGCAGACATAAATCCATCCCCAGGCCTAACATGTGACTTTTCTATACTGGATCGTAATACCCAATACTACGTATACTACACCTGACAAATATTACATATTCCTTTACAGAATATTTCTGGATAATTGGGTAGGCATGGTGCTTTGCTAGAAGCCAACCATGTCTTGTAAATCAGTAAGAACGTGGTACCGGAGGGTACGCACGTATTCGGATAGTCCGATGACCGTATTTACTGCCAACATATCCATGGATCTCTTGGGTCGCTTCCCGAAGATTCACCGTTGAGATTTGACTCGAACAGAAAATTAATCTGGGATTAATTATGAAAGAGAAAATTAATCTGGGATTTATTACGGCAATGAATTATTCTGGGATTAATTAAAAGAGAAAGAATTAATCTGGGATTAATTGCGACGAGAATTTATCTGGGATTAAATTCATCGAGAAGAGAGAACGCGATTAATTTAGAATTAATCGGTAAAGTAAATTTAATAGTGAAATTAGATTTTACTATTTAATTTATTTAATTGGGCTAAAATAATATATTAGATATATTAATTGAAATTAGATTTCAACGCGGAATTAAAATTGAATTTAAATTCAAGCGAACGAATTAATTTGGAATTAATTCGCGAGCGACTTCCGTAATAATTTTGCTAGACATTATTATTTAATTATATTAGATTTAATGACGTTGCGACAGAAAATTCGTTTAATCGGTTTAAACGAAACCGAGCCCGAAGTGTGTTAAGTAAGCCCACTTGAATTTTGAATTAAAGTGGATCCCACCAACTTACATCATAAGTCACCTTTTTTGGTGATAGACATGATTGATGGGTTTTGTTGGAAACTTGTCCAACACACTTTGTATTTATTTTTTTGGAAAAGGATATACAAAACTTAAGTGACTTTGACTTGGGTATTATGTTTTTAGAAACAAAATACAAATAAAACTTCATCTTCTCTCCTTCTCCCACCATGGCCAAAACTTCATCTCTTTGGAGGAGAAATTTTTTCTTTCATTTTGTTCCTAGCTAGCACTTAAAGGAGTGAATCAAGGTGATAGGGAAACTCACCCAAGTGTTGGAAACAATCAAGAAGGCTTGGAGCTTCTACCGAAATGCATAAAAAGTTTTGAACTCATCCGATCAATGTGAGTATTTTCCGCAACTCTCTTTGATTATTTCACACACAAATGACTCTTAGACGATCTTGGCATGTTCTAGGAACACTAACAGGTTCACATAGGAAATGTAAACGATGGCCGCAAATGCTAATAAGGGAAAGGGCGAAGACCAGCAGGCTGAAGCCAGTATCCTGCCGATCGGTATCACCCTAACTTCACCCAAA
The DNA here is from genome assembly GCA_019454045.1 of Zanthoxylum bungeanum. NCBI lineage: Eukaryota > Viridiplantae > Streptophyta > Magnoliopsida > Sapindales > Rutaceae > Zanthoxylum > Zanthoxylum bungeanum. Next base: position 23,400 of record SKCR01044722.1, read on the forward strand.
TTAAGAAATTTCGCCTCGATTTCATCTTCCAAATCAATCAAGGTGAATTCGGGGGACAATTGTTAGTGAAGAAAATCACCCTAGGACGAGTGAGTTTATCAGGACGATGAAGAGAAGGGCAAGCGAAGGACGGTGTGGGAACACAGAAATCTGGGCGACGCTGTTCTAGGCTCGCGGCCTAGTTGGGAGTACGAAATAACATGGAGTCGCCACCCGGTGTGAACCGGGACAAAGATTTAAGGCCGCACTCACCCCCGCAAGGGGAGACCTCAAACCGTTGGGTTCGGAATGGTCCCTTACTTATGTCACTTGTAATGAAAGGATTTATATAATGATTTAATCAGGCCTAAGTAACACTTATTTCCAAGAGTATCATGCTTCTAACTCTACATGCAGGGAATTAGTCATCACAACATGCAACATCACATGGCAATCTCATGAACATTTCTCGATCATGGAAAAACTAAGAACAACCTAATCATGCTTGAGTATTATCTCATGAACCTATTAACCAAATAACATGCTAACAGCCTAATCATGCTTGAATATCATCCCAAGAACACATAGAATGGATAAGCAGGAATACAAATAATATGATTGGCTACATAATACAAGAAAGATCAACCAAGAGGCAATTATGCATGAATATGATAAGACAGACTCAGTTCAGTGTGTGCACGTTCGTGTAGCGTTCGTAAATGCGTTCGAACGGTAAACAGAAGGTTCGCGTTCGTGTGGCGTTTGATAACGCATTCGAACGGAAATGAAACAGAATGCTCACGTTCGTATGGCGTTTGTTAACGCATTCGAACGGAAATGAAACAGAATGCTCACGTTCGTATGGCATTTGTTAACGCGTTCGAACGTAAATGAAACAGAATGCTCATGTTCGTATGGCGTTTGTTAACGTGTTCGAACGAAAATGAGACCTGATGCATGATAAGGCAAAATACATGCGCGTTCGAGTTGCGTTTGTAAACGCGTTCGAACGGGAACAGACCTGATGCATGAAATGGGACGCAATACATAAACAACAAAATAAAGGGGCGCGGCGAAGTATTGCCGTAAAGGTGGCCTTTTGGGGCTCTTGATCTCTCAAAGAGAGGACCTTTAGACCAACATACTAAGCCCATGCGCGTCACATCACAACACATGAAATAAAGACAACAAAAGTGTAGGACTTCGTATGCCCAATTGAACGTACATTCAACCGAACACACATCAACCGGCGCGGTAAAGCATCGTGGTAAAGGGCTTTAACCCTTCCCCATATGGGATTTTTCATTCCACTTACTAAGCTCATGCGCTCGATTGAATCATGCATAAATAAACAACATACAGAATTCAAGTGACGAAAAATAAACAAAAGCAACACAAAACAAAATAGGGTGCCGTTTACTCAAGCGGTACGTGGAGTTGTGTCCCAAGTACAGACGGCACTACCGTCCATTCGGATTCGGCAACGGAATTTACGTATGGGTTTCCATCCTATATACCACAAGAGACGACACTCTTCCATTCATCCAATACCCACAACACACATCATACACAAACAATATTTAACAAACAAGTAAAATACGATCAAAATAAATAACAAAAATCAAATAAAGATGAGTGTGAAAAGTACCCTCAGGTCTAACCTTTTATGCCGTCTCTCGGACTCGCGTTTCACGAAGATCGGAAGGGGTAAAGCTCCGCAACTTTTCTGGTTCACTGGTTTGCCTTTTCCTTCGCTTTTTTGCCGCTCAAGCTACTGTTTCGAGTCCGTTTTGCTGCTGTTTCCTTGTGGTTTCGCTGCCGTTTCCTCTGTATTCTTTTGCTTACTGTTTTTGGGTGTGTTCTTCCTGTAATTTTCCTGTGTGTTGTGTATGAGCTAGCTAGCTAGCCTTGAGAAGGTTGGTGAAGGGTTCTTTTTATAGGCAAAGGGTTAGGCTTGACAAGGAAAGGGATTTGATTTGGTGTTGGATTAGGGAAGTCAAAGATTGAGGGGGGACAAATCTTGGCTAGATAGGGAAGGTTGAATATTTAGTTATGTTGATTAGGCATACAATATTTTAAGTTTGGGAATAATATATTGGTTGATTGATTTTAACTTGGTATGATTATATTTGATTGGTTTTAATTGGTTAAGATTGATTTTAATTAGGCATATCTTCTTTTTAATTTTAGTTTAAGTTTGGTAAATGTTTTATTTAATTGGTAAATGGTTTAAATATTTTATTTAATGTTTAATATTTAAATTAATATTTATTTATTTAATTTGGGATGTGTTTTATGGGCTTTGGGGAGCTAAATGGGCTAAGGTGTGAGGCTAGCAGCAAAACCAGAATTACCGACACCGTTCGAACGCTTCCTTGAACGCGACACGAACGCCCGCAATCTGTTTGACGTTCGAACGAAGTGACGAACGCAGCACTAACGAAGACAGTGAGCTTGTTTATTCTGAATTTCCCCTTCCGATATCCGTTTCCCGCGGCTTCCGTGACTCAAAAGGTAGTGCCTCCAAATGAGACTCATCATCGGGTTTCACGTGCAAAAATACAATGCCTACAGTCGCCCCCACTTTGATGGGACTTGTGCAGTGTGTGAATGTGAACAATCATATCAAAGTTTATGCAATGCATTTTCACTTACCTGGCTCGCCAGCTGCCACTTGACTTACCATGTGTTGAGTTGATTTGGGTGGTGAGGTGCTGCGACCCCTGGTTCATTCCCGAACCGTGTTGTGATGTGGTCCATTCCCGAACCGTTGCCGTGAGGTGGTCCATTCCCGAACCGTTACTGTGAGTTGGTCCATTTCCGAACCGTTACTGTGAGGTGTTCATTCCCGAACTGTTATCGTGAGGTGGTCCATTCCCGAACCGTTACTGTGAGGTGGTCCATTCCCGAACCGTTACTGTAAGGTGGTCCATTCCTGAACCGTTACCGTGAGATGTTCATTCCCGAACTGTTATCGTGAGGTGGTCCATTCCCGAACCATTAGTGTGAGATGGTCCATTCCTGAACCGTTACCGTGAGATGTTCATTCCCGAACTGTTATCGTGAGGTGGTCCATTCCCGAACCGTTACTGCGAGGTGTCCATTCCCGTTACTGTGAGGTGGTCCATTCCCGAACTGTTACTGTGAGGTGGTTCATTCCCGAACCGTTACTGTGAAGTGGTCCATTCCCGAACGGTTACTGTGAGGTGGTTCATTCCCGAACCGTTACTGTAAGGTGGTCCATTCCCAAACCGTTACTGTGAGATGGTCCATTCCTGAACCGTTACCGTGAGTTGTTCATTCCCGAACTGTTATAGTGAGGTGGTCCATTCCCGAACCGTTACTGTGAGGTGTCCATTCCTGTTACTGTGAGGTGGTCCATTCCCGAACCGTTACTGTGAGGTGGTTCATTCCCGAACCGTTACTGTGAAGTGGTCCATTCCCGAACCGTTACTGTGAGGTGGTTCATTCCCGAACCGTTACCGTGAGGTGTCCATTCCCGAACTGTTACTGTGAGGTGGTCCATTCCCGAACCGTTACTGTGAGGTGGTTCATTCCCGAACCGTGCTTCCATTTTTGGAGTGCCATTCCCGGCTTGTTCATTCCTGAACTGTATTTCCATTCCTGGAGTGCCATTCCCGGCTTGTTCTGCTCCATTCTTGGATTGCCATTCCCGGCTTGTTCATTCTCGGACTGTTTTTCCATTCTTGGAGTGCCATTCCCGGCTTGTTCTGCTCCATTCTTGGATTGCCATTCCCGGCTTGTTCATTCTCGAACTGTTTTTCCATTTTTGGAGTGCCATTCCCGGCTTGTTCATTCTCGAACTGTGTTTCCATTCTTGGAGTGCCATTCCCGGCTTGTTCATTCTCGAACTGTATTTCCATTCTTGGAGTGCCATTCCCGGCTTGTTCATTCTCGAACTGTGTTTCCATTCTTGGAGTGCCATTCCCGGCTAAACTGATACTGATGCTGGTGTGGGCCTCGCCCCTGGGATTCATTCCAAAATTCTGCTGATGCGGGCCTCGGCCCTGTGATTCATTCCCTGGATTCATTCCAGGATTCTGCTGATGTGGGCCTCGGTCTTGGGATTCATTCCCTGGATTCATTCCAAAATTCTGCTGATGTGGGCCTCGGCCCTGGGATTTATCCCCAAAACTGATACTGATGTGGGCCTCGCCCCCAGACTGATACTAATGTAGGCCTCGGCCCTGGAACTCATCCCCAAACGGATACTGATGCGGGCCTCGCCCCAGACTGATGCTGATGTGGGCCTCGCCCGCAGAATGATGTGGGCTTCGCCCTAAACTGATATTGACATGGGCCTCGCCCCCCAGACTGATACAGCTGATATAGGCCTCGCCCCAAGACTGATGTGGGCTTCGCCCTAAACTGATATTGACATGGGCCTCGCCCCGAGACTGATACAGCTAATATGGGCCTCGCCCCCAGACTAATACTGATACGGGCCTCGCCCCAAGACTGATACTGCTGATATGGGCCTCGCCCCCAGACTGATACTGATATGGGCCTCGCCCCAAGACTGATACTGATATGGGCCTCGCCCCAAGACTGATACTGCTGATATGGGCCTCGCCCCCCAGACTGATACAGTACTGTCGATGTTCCTGATTGGTTTGTCTTTTGACGCTTTTTTTTTCTCTTTTGAAACCTTTTATTACAAAACAGAACAAACACAAAGAGGATGAAAATATGTTACGTGTATGCATGCATGCATGATTGGGTTTCCTATCCCGTTGGGCTAGGTCTTCTGCCAGTGCTCTTGGTGGCTGCTTGGTCTTTTGACAAGTATGTCCCCTTCCCTAACCAACGGGTATCTATGATGGCTTTCAAGACAAAAATGGGGTTCACATGGTGCATGTATGCATGAGGTGCATGTGATGCATGATATGCATGCGATACAAGAAATATATCAACTCATTAAAATTTTCACACAAATAGGCTCATCATCATTTTAGAAGTTTTTGGGCCAACTGTCATAGGAGTGAACTCGTCCCAGTTTAAATGGCCCAACGAGTTCACATCTCATGGCAAGGAGCCCAACTAAATCCGAATGGTAACGTTCCGAACACAATCACAAAGTGGCCCATCAATCATTTAGAAGCCTTTGGCCCAATAGTCATGAAATATGTTCTTGTCCCAGTTTAAATGGCCCAACAAGCCCATATCCCATGACAAATGGTCCAACTGGATCCAAACGACGATGTTAACAAACACAAGCATAGAAGAAAGATGATGCAAACATGACATAATAATTTTTACAAAGTGGCCCATCGACATTTCAGAAGCTTTGGGCCTAATAGTCATAAGGTACGAACTTGCCCCAGTTTAAATGGCCCAGCAAGCCCGCATTTCTGACAATAGTCCAACTGCATCCAAATGAGGATGGTCCACAAGCACATTAGACAAAACACATAAAAATATTCACAAAACTCAAGAAACTATACAAAATATTGAGTTAAAGGAGTGGGAAATAATGATATATTTACCACTCATCACCTCTCTTAAAATGACACTCAAAGAGTTGTAAGAATGGCAGTAGATCCCAAAAATATGAATAAGGCTATCCCATTATAAATAAAGACTTCTTCACTTTCGCTTGTTTGTTATTTGGATGAGAAAGACTTATTTAATATTCTTATGGGATACTCATGATAGAATGCATTAAGAGGTGCAAGACGGGTGGGAAAAGCGCGACCCCCCGTGACACACTAATCCCTGATGTCATTATCAAACCCCATGGCTGGAGCATTAATACTCAATGACTTGCACCGATGAAGGATAGAGCAAGAAGGCCTGCATGGAATTTTGCGACTTAGGTATCCATAGCACACCCGGTGAAAGAGTCGGTAAGGTGTTTGGTGCCCCAAGGTAATCATAGCACGCATAAATTAAAGATAGTTGTGAGGAACTACATTATCCTCAGGGTTTGCCTAGCATGTCGTGGGAAAATTCCCCCATGACATTTGCCACCCATGAGAGCTAGATTTGTATAGCATAGGGAGGGCTCACGAGCCTCTATGGTGTTTGAAGCCTCAGAATTTTCCTAGCACGGGGAAAGGAAATACCCTTATGGCACTGGCCATCTCATTTCAGATTAGTAGGATCATAACATAGGGAAGGCAAGAAGGCCTCCGTGATATTTGCAGGCTCGGGGCCGGCCTACCGTGGGAAAATTCCCTTATGGCATTAGCTGCCCCCTGATACGTAGCTCGGTTTGTCGGGACGTCTGGATTGTAAGGTTCAGGATTATTTTTTTGGGTAACTTGAGGTAGGACGCTTCCTCAGTTACCTTGATATTTTTGGGTCAGTACAGAGTGTGTAATACATAACCTTGTTACACTTGTCGTCTTGCTTTTGGTTTTTGCACGGCTCAGTATAAGACGCCATTACTAGTGTCCATGGAGATGGCAGAAGTTTGAAAATCTTCCATCCCGATCAGTCTTGTAGTGATTATGATGGATCGAGGCTGCATTCGTTCCATCGAGGCCATGTTATTTAGATGGCACAAAGAGAGATCATTCCTTTGTGGCCAAGTTCCTTATCGACTTTGGGTTGCACTCATTCCCTCGAGGTAATGTTATTTTAATGGCACAAGGAGGGATTGATCCCTTTTGGCTTGGTTCATTATCGGGTCGGGGTTGGGTACATCCCACCGAGGCCTTAGTATATTGACATGGGTCGGAGTTTCTCCCTCATGATCATATTTGAATGTCACAAGGAATGATCATTCCCTTGTGGCCTAGTTTATTATCGGTTATGGGTCGGGTACGTCTCACCGAGGCCTTGATATGTTGTTGGCATGAGGTCAGAGTTTCTCCCCCATTGCCTTATTTGAATGGCACACAAAGGGATCGTTCCCTTGTGACCATGTTCATTATCGGCTCGGGGTCAGATACGTCATACTGATGCATTGGTATGTTGTTGGCTTGAGCTCGAAGTTTCTCCCCATTGACTTTATTTGAATGACATAAAGATGGATTATTCCATTGTGGCCATGTTCATTATCATCTCGGGGTCGGGTACATCCTATCAAAGCCTTGGTATGTCATTGGCACGGGGTCATAATTTCTCTCATATGGCCTTATTTGAATGGCACAAAGAGGGATCGTTCTGTTGTGGCCAGGTTCATTATCAGCTCGGGGTCAGGTACGTCCCACCGAGGCCTTGGTATGTTATTGGCATGAGGTCAGAGTTTCTCCCACATGACCATATTTGAATGGCACAATGAGGGATAGTTCATATGTGGCCTAGTCCATTATCAGCTCAGGGACATGTATGTCCCACTGAGGTCTTGGTATGTTGTTGGCATGAGGTCGGAGTTTCTCCCCTAAGTCCGTATTTGAATGGCACAAAGAGAGATCATTTCCTTGTGGCTAAGTTCATGATTAGCTCGGGGTCGGGTACCTCCCATCGAGGCCTTAGTATGTTGTTGGCATGGGGTTGGAGTTTCTCCCTCATGGCCTTATTTGAATGGCATAAAAAGGGATCATTCCCTTGAGGCCAGGTTTATTATCGCCTCTTGGCTGCGTTCATTCCGCCGATGCCATATTATTTTAATGGCACAAGTAGGGATCATTCCATTGTGACCAGGTTCATGATCGGCTCGTGGTCAGATACGTCCCATCGAGGTCTTTGTATGTTGTTGGCATGAGGTAGGAGTGTTGAACAATTATGACCCATAACATCACTATTTGTACAGAACATGGTGTTGTTGTACAAATTAACTATGTGACAAAGGAAATTGCTCTTTTATCATTTATAATTAGATTACCAGGATATATAAATCATAAAAGTCCATATGATTAGTTCCAGATTAATAAGATATGAGACAATATTAATCCACTAAGGTTTAATCATTAAAACATCCCTAGTTGTAGTATTATCGAGATTGGACATCGATAATGCGGAATAGACTAGTATTGCACTTGTGCGCGTTGTGGGAGCATAACGGCATAGTTCTCATATATTTAAGTATTGGATACTTATGCAAGTGTAATAGGAGGTCGTGTTTACCGATGGTACGAGAACAGTTTTGCTTTGGATAGACCCCTCAGAATTCCATTGGTAGTATGACTATGTGTCTATGGAAGTCCGAATCAGAGTAGGTGTATTTGGTCTTAACCTGAGACTTGCATCGCTAATACTTGCGACAATCAATGTACTTTGGTTTTGGTCGTCCAGGGCTTTAACAGGTTCTGTGTACGCCTCTTATGGGTATATTGAGAATCGTAGTGTATTGGGTGTGATGTCAATATGGAAGTATCACTCCAGTCATATGGAGATGATGGTCACGTAAGATAAGGAACTGGTACTCTTGTATGCAGCAGCTATCGGGATAATATGACTAGGTCATGTTTATCCGATTATAGAGACTAGTTACCAGAGATCCGATATGTGCTTCGTACGGGGCAGACACAATTCCAGCCCCAGGCCTAGCACGTGACATCCGATACTGGATCGCAATACGCAATACTACGTATACTACGCCTGATATATATTACATATTTCTTTAAGAATATTTCTGGAGAATTAGGTAGGCACAATGCTTTGCTAGAAGCCAATCATGTCTTGTAAATCGGTAAAAATGTAGTACTAGGTACGTACGTGTTTGGATAGTCCGACGATCGGATTTACTGCCAACATATCCAGTGATCTCATGGGTCGTTTCCCGAAGATTCACCGATGACGTATGACTCCCTCTTAATTAATCTGGGATTAATCATAAGAGAGAGAAAATTAATCTAGGATTAATTGCGGAGAAATTTTATTTGGGATAAAATATTATTTAAAGAGAGAGAACGATTAATTTGGAATTAATCGATAAAATAATATATTCAATATATTAAACGAAATTAGATTTCGACGCGGAATTAAAATTGGATTTTAATTTGGGCAAACGAGTTAATTTAGAATTAATTCGCTAGCGATGTGAATAGTAATTTTGCTAGGCATAATTATTTAATTAAATTTGATTTAATTACGTCGCAACAGAAAATTCGTTAATTCGGAATTAGCGAACCCGAGCCCGAGATGTGTTGCGGGCCCACTCAGATTTTGAATCAAGTGGGCTCACAAGTCACATCACATGTTACATCACTAGTAATTTATTCACCTTTTTGGTGATGGAAGTTATTGAATGGAATCATGGTAACTTGTTTTACACACAAGTTGAAAGGTGATTGACTTTGTACCAATTTTGGTATATCTTTCTTTTGATTTTTGAAATCAAAATACAACAAGTTATTCACCCCCTTTCACTCTCTCATGCTCTGATACCATTGTTGGATTTTCTAGGTCAAACCAAGATCAATTAAGCAATGAAATGTGCGAATACAACAAAGTAAAGTAGCAGAAATACTCACTTTGATCGGCTTTTGGATGCGGTGAACAAAAAAAAATTATGCTCCAAGCTTTTCCTCATTGTGTGATTCGGCCAAGCCCTTTGAGTTTGATCTTCAAGCTCCAAGCTTTGTGAATGATTCCATGCTCATAGATGGATTTCCCTATCACCTTTGACTGATCTCTTTAGTGTGCTAGCACTAAAGAGATTAATTAGTTGGGCTTGGTTGCACTTTAATTGTTTAAATTATGATATTTGGAATATTGGAATTAATTAGTTGGGCTAAATTTGGAATTGGGCTAATAAAGTTGTATTTGGGTTTAATGGGCTTGGTTGGGCTAAGTTTGGTTTAGGTTAATTGGTTGGATCCAATTGGGCCTAAACCCATTTCAATAAAGTCCAAATATGATTAAATGGGCCTTTAAAATTTTAATTGGGCATAATGGGCCTAAATTGATTTTTGGCAAAATGGTGATTCCTTATTGGGCTTTGGTTGTCAAAGTCCATGCCTTATAAATTAATTGAAAGTCCATTGGACTTTAATTAAAATGACATTGGATGTTAATTGGGCTTTGAGACCCATAATGATTAGATTTAGAATCTAAGTCTCAAAGGCTCATTAATAAAGTGTAATTATTTAATTTGGAATTAAATAAAGAATTAGTATTGAATACAAATTAAATTGGATTTAATATTGTAGTTTGATATAATTCAAGAATTCGTACTTTGAGTACTTATTCTTAAAACGAGTTGGACTCACGCAAATCAAATCGTTGTTTGAACATTGGATGGTCATTAATTTCAGATTAATTAATTGGATTAGATTGATTGATAACATGCTTTGTGTGAATACATGGATGTGATGTATGAATAGTGTATATCAGATAGATATTATATGGGTGAGGGCAATTTTGGAAATTGTTGTAATAAATTTAGAATTTATTAAATTGGACCTGCGTGTCCAGCCTATTACCTCTTGACTCTTTGTATTTCTCTTCTCACCTATTCCCCTCAATGTAAATGAGGTTTCTTTAGAAGTGTTATGTAATTGGGTAGAAGTAAGATTTGTGCTAGCGGGAGAGAGGAAATGGAGAGATTTGTTCTAGGAACAAAATGTTTTAAATATCCATCCGCATATCATTATTAATTTATTTATCGCGCCTTATTATGCTTTTAGAATGCATGCTTAAGGGTGTGTGATGAGACCTAATCAAAGATAATTAATTGGTTTCCAATTACACGAAAAACCCTCAACAAATATTAAGCGTTTTTCCTTCCATTGAATGATTCATTCTCAAGATCCAAGATTGGCACTGGTTTGTTGGCCAAAGTCAAGACCTTTGTCCATCGCGGATGTGTTTGAATCATGAAGGCTTTGTTCCATATCGCATGTCTTGTCCAAGTTGTGATTTTTTGGCCAAAGTCGAGATCACTTCTTGTTCATCGACATCGATTACGAAGCTTTCCAAGGTCAATGGGTCCCGCTTAACTGGAATCATTAAGCTTGTTGTGCCAAAGCCAAGGCTTAGTTGATTCAGAGGAAAAAGGTTAGGGAATATATCGGACATATTGGTATATATTAGATATATGTTTCGGACTTGGATGTCCACCTACTGGATCTAGGAATTGGATGAGATCCAATTGATCTTAGAGATCTACCTAGTTAAATATCATACAGCTTGTTGGCCAAAGTCAAGGTTATATGTTATTTAACGGGATACTAGCCCACTAGGAAACTAGGTTTCCTGAGTACTCAACAGAGGGTTAGAGGCTCGCCGAAAAATAGTGGGAGGCAAGTATTAAATTTGCAATTTCGTTTAGATACTTGCCAATACGCGCTCACTTCAATTTTTCGTCATTATTTATTAATAAATATATTAGTTGGACTAATATTAATCGTTGTTTTGAATAAACAGTTGGACTGTATTCAAACTACTTCAATTTATAGTTGATTATATAATTGGATTATAGTAATCAATATATATTTGAATTTAACCAATCAAATTATAGTTGATTATATAGTTAGACTATAGTAATCATTATATTTAATTGTACCCGAAATCGTTGATTGGATAGTTGGACTATAGCAATCAAGATAACTGAAAGATTATCGTTTAAAACATAATCCTAGGAGAAAATGTTTTTAAACGGCTTTAATTTTCAGATTGAGAATAAAACCTCAGGATAGTCCTGGGAACTGAGAAGTTATTCTATTTGATAGAATAACCTCTTGGGCCTAAGCCCGAGTTGAGCAAATAATAGAACTTGATCTTTGGAAGATTCATGTAATGATAACTTTAGTGCTCAATCCGTTATGCTTACCGCAATGACTCTTTAATTCCGCGTCGTCAAAATTAAGGATTAGATCTTGTACCATGATGTTGAAATTAAAGGATGTTCATAGATTTATTCTTAGATCTTAGAAGTACAAATTGCAAAAGAAGCTCTTTCGCTCGCGTATGTTAGAGGGTACATCTGTCGAGCACTAGGTGTCACAGATGATTGCTGACATCGATCAGCTAGGTTAGCTGGGCATTACCTACGTGGCCTAGACTACCAAAGATTTGATCTTATAGTCTATACCCGAAAGCTGGGGCAGGTTCATTGTGAACCAAGAGTAAACTCTTGGAGAGTTGATGGCTATGCTCAAGGAGGCAGAGCCAGAGCTTCTAAAAGAGGCAAAGGCAAAATCATCACAGTCTTCTAGGAAGACATAGGACATATCCCAAGATGTCTGCCTAAACTGTGGCAAACGGGGTCACTGGAAGCGTGACTGCCGTATGGACAAGGCAGACATGAAGGAAGTGAAGAGGGGCAAGGCTTCAGCTTCAGGTATGTTTGTTATAAACATGTCCACTGATGGTTTTAAAATTGGATTTTAGATACTGGTTATGGTACATAAATATATGTACTGATGTGCGGGATCTACTGATAAGTAGGAGACTGACTTCAGATGAGATTGACCTGCGAGTCGGAAACGGGACGAAAGTAACTGTTTTAACCGTAGAAATCCTAAGTTTAGGAACTACCTTTCGGGTATGTACTTAAATTAGGAAACTGTTATAATGTACCTAGTTTGACTAGAAATATTATCTCTATATCAGAGTTTACCTCGTTGCGGGTATACCTTTATATTCTAGAACACTAAGTGTTTTATTTTATAAAGATGATATTGAGATAAGCACATTAGATGTGAATAACAGTATTTATATTTAGAATATAAATGAATCTCAAATGTATGACATGACAAACAAATAACTCAAACTGAATTAATCAGATGAGACTTATTTGTGGCATTGTTGTATGGGACACACTAACAAGACTCGTATATCCACACTTTCGAAGAGTGGATACTAGGACGGATTTGATTCTATTCAAATGATGTCTACGAATCTAGTTTATTAGGCAAAGTGCCTAAAACACTTTTTACTTAGTAAAAGTATAAGTGCCACCGATCTGTTAGCCCTCGTTCATAGTGACGTAAGTGGGCCCATGTCTAGCTAGGCTAGAGGTGGATGTGAACGCTTCGTAACCTTTACGGATGTGGCATCGCGTTAAGGTTATGTGTTTCTTGTGAAACATAAATCGGAAACTTTTGATAGATTCAAAGAGTTTCGAATCGAAGTAGACAAAACAGATCGGCAAGAGTATTAGACCGTCACAGTTAGACCATAGTGGAAAATACTTAAGCAATAAGTTTCTCAATTATTTGAAAGAGTATAGTATTCTTTCAATGTGGATTCTTCACGGAACACCTCAATTTGACGGTGTGTCCGAACAAAGAAACCGAACTTTGTTGGACATGGTAAGGTTAATTATGAGTCGCTCTGAGCTACCATTTTCCTTTTAGGGATACGCATTAAATAGTGCAACACTTATTTTGAATAAGGTTCCATGAAAATTTGTTAGACACACTTCATATTAGATATGAACAGGAAAGAAACTAGGTTTTCTCATTCCAGAAGATTTGGGAATGCTAGGCATATGTTTGGATGAAACCAAACTAGAACCCAAATTGGATAAGTGCCTAATTTGTGGGTTATCCTAAGGTAACCAAAGTATAGTACTTAAACAACTCACAAGAGAACAATGTAATTATTGCTCGCCATGCGGTTTTCCTCAGAGGAATACCTATATGATGTCCGAAATGGATTCCATGCATACCAACCAAGTTAGACACTGGTCGATGTACCGGAAGGCATTGTGCCTAATGATACTATATGAGTCTTCAATGAAGACATACATGGATAGCAACATACCAACGTACAAAGCTAGGCTTGTTGCGAAAAGGTATCGTTATCAACATTATGTCGATTGCGACGAAACCTTTTATCCGTTGCCATGATTAAATCCATTTGGATAATGCTTACTAATGCTGCATGTTTCATTTATGAAATATGGCAGCTGAACGTCAAAATCGCTTTCCTTAAACGGAAACCTTTTGGAGGATTTTTATAAAAATCCTAACGGTTTTGTCGTGCCAAAGCATGCAAACAAGGTTTGCAAGTTAATTCAATCCATTTATGGATTGAAGCAAGCATTGCGTTCTTGGAACTGACGTTTTGATAAGATCATAATGGTATATGATTTAATTCAAAACGAAGAAAATTCTTGTGTATATAAGGAGGTTAGTGGGAGCGCACTGACAATGATTGTTCTATAAAATGATGATATATCATTTCTTGGAAATGATATTCCCATAAAACAATCGGTAAAATCTTGGCTTTCGTGAAAATTCTCCGTAGAATACTTGGGAGAGACAACCTTTATTATAGGAATAAGGATCTACTGGGATAGATCTAAAGGTTGTTGGCACTCTCCGAGAACTCGCATATTGAAATATATGTACGCGACCTGGTGTCTCATATGCTTTGAGCATATAGAGTCACAATCAGGCCAATCCAAGTGATAGTCACTGGATTGATGTTAAGAACATCCTTAAGTATCTTAGATGAACTAAGGATGCTTTCTTAAACTATGGAGAAGGAGAACTTGAAGTGACTGTGTTCACTGCTGCAAGTTTCCAAACCGATAAAAATGACTATAAGTCATAATAGCGGTACTATATAATTTGAATAACGGAACAGTGGGCTGAAAATCTTCCAAGCAAGATACTGTTGCCGCATAAACAACAAAAGCAGAATATTGCTGCAGCTGAGGCAACAATAGAAGCGAATTGGATCTATAATAATCCTAATTAGATTATGTATAGTTCTGTTAGCAGCTGAGCTAGGCTACATCACAGGCTAAAGAATTAAAGGTCTCATCGACGATCCAAGTATGCACTTCAACTATTCATCTGATTCATTCGGATCATACATCGTGGCGATGTGATGATCGAATAAATCACATCAGATGATAACCTTGTAAATCCGCTGACGAAAGCAGTTTCTCAGCAGAAGTTTGAGCGACCCGTACATAGTTCAAGTGTAGGACATTTGAGTGATTGGCTATAGGCCAAGTGAGAGATTGTTGAACAATTATGACCCATATCATCACTATTTGTACAGAACATGGTGTTGTTGTACAAATTAACTATGTGACAAAGGAAATTGCTCTTTTATCATTTGTAATTAGATTACCGAGATATATAAATGATAAAAGTCCATATGATTAGTTCCGGATTAATAAGATATGAGACAGTATTAATCCACTAAGGTTTAATCATTAAAACATCCCTAGTTGTAGTATTATCGAGATTGCACATCGATAATGCGGAATAGACTATTATTGCACTTGTGCGCGTTGTGGGAGCATAACGACATAGTTCTCATATATTTAAGTATTGGATACTTATGCAAGTGTAATAGGAGGTCATGTTTACCGATGGTACGGGAACAGCTTCGCTCTGGATAGACCCCTCGAAATTCCATTGGTAGTATGACTATGTGTCTATGGAAGTCCGAATCAGAGTAGGTGTATTTGGTCTTAACCTGAGACTTGCATCGCTAATACTTGCGACAATCAATGTACTTTGGATTTGGTCGTCCAGGGCTTTACCAGGTTCTGTGTACGCCTCTTCTGGGTATATTGAGAATCTTAGTGTATTGGGTGTGATGTCAAGATGGAAGTATCACTCCAGTTATATGGAGATGATGGTCACGTAGGATAAGGAACTGGTACTCTTGTATGATGCAGCTATCGGGATAATATGACTAGGTCTTGTTTATCCGATTATAGAGAATAGTTACTAGAGATCCGATATGTGCTTCGTACGGGGCAGACACAATTCCAGCCCCAGGCCTAGCACGTGACATCCGATACTGGATCGCAATACGCAATACTACGTATACTACGCCTGATATAGATTACATATTCCTTGAAGAATATTTCTGGAGAATTCGGTAGGCACGGTGCTTTGCTAGAAGCCAACCCTGTCTTGTAAATCGGTAAAAATGTAGTACTAGGTACGTACGTGTTCGGATAGTCCGACGACCGGATTTACTGCCAACATATCCAGGGATCTCATGGGTCGCTTCCCGAAGATTCACCGATGACGTATGACTCACACTTAATTAATCTTGGATTAATCATATGAGAGAGAAAATTAATCTAGGATTAATCACGGAGAAATTTTATCTGTGATAAAATACAATTTAAAGAGAGAGAACGATTAAATTGGAATTAATCGATAAAATAATATATTCGATATTTTAAATGAAATTAGATTTCAACGTTGAATTAAAATTGGATTTTAATTCGGGCAAACGAGTTAATTTAGAATTAATTCGCTAGCGACATAAATAGTAATTTTGCTAGGCATAATTATTTAATTAAATTTGATTTAATTATGTCGCAACGGAAAATTCGTTAATTCAGAATTAGCGAACCCGAGCCCGAGATGTGTTGCAGGCCCACTCGGATTTTGAATCAAGTGGGGTCCACAAGTCACATCACATGTCACATCAATAGTCATTTATTCACCTTTTTGGTGATGGAAGTTAGTGAATGGAATCATGGTAACTTGTTTTACACACAAGTTGAAAGGTGATTGACTTTGTACCAATTTTGGTATATCTTTCTTTTGATTTTTGAAATCAAAATACAACAAGTTATTCACTCCCTTTCACTCTCTCATGCTCTTGGCATTGTGCCATTTTCCTCTCCTAATTCTTTGCTTGGCCGAGAATTACAAGAACAAAGGAAACAATTTGTTGCAAATTTTTCCAAGTGCTAGCACACTAAAAAGATCATTCAAATGTGATAGGGAAACCCATCTATGAGCATGGAATCATTCACAAATCTTGGATTTTAAAGATCAAACTCAAAGGGCTTGGCCGAATCACACATGGAGGAAAAGCTTGGAGCATAATTTTTTTTGTGTTCATCGCATCCAAAAGCCGATCAAAGTGAGTATTTCCGCTACTTTACTTTGTTGTATTCGCACATTTCATTGCTTAATTGATCTTGGTTTGACCTAGAAAATCCAACAAGAAGTGTCTCCTCCATGGACTTATTTGAATAACACTATGGATCTTTCCCTTGTGGCCAGGTTTATGATCGACTCGGGGTTGGGTACTTCCCACCGAGGTCTTTGTATGTTGTTGGCATGGGGTCGAAGTATCCCCCATGGACTTATTTGAATAGCACGATGGATCTTTCCCTTGTGGCTCAGTTCATTATCCGCTCAGGGTCGGGTATGTCCCACCAAGGCCCTATTATGTCAATGTGAAGTCGGGACATCCTCATGCCCATATTACAACAAAACTGCAGTAGCATATTTGAGATCCACGGGGTCATCATCCCATATGATTTAGGCCAGTTCGAGAAGTATTGAAGGTGGTCGAATTGAAGTTACCCGATACTGAGATATCTTTTTGAATGGTTCAAACTTCTAAGTAAAAGAATTACGTCAGGCAGTCGGATTTGTGGGATAATAGGCTCGAAAATCAATGTTCATGCTCATGGTGTAATCCTATAGGGGAATGAAAGAAGTTAATTTGATTGCATTTACCATGTATTGGCTGATGTTGATTAGTTCATCATGTTAAGTGAAGTGAAAGTTGCCACAGATCAAGTCTATGTTCCGTGTGTGTTCGGGTGTGGGAAAATGCATGCGAATGTATAAAATTGGTATTCACTAAAGATTTGAGTTTGGACACTGGGCTCTCTCAGGATTACCCATAAAAAAAGAAAAAAGAAGAAGAAAATTACAGAGAGGGCCGTGTGCACTTTCAGGAGGGTCTGGTGGGGCAGCAGTGGAAGACGATGGACCATGATCTCCTTGAGCTTGAGATACCATAGAAATGAGGGTAGAGTCAGGAATTGCTTTAGCTTCTTCTTGAATCAAGCTAAAGGACTCTTCATGAGACATCTCTCCCTTAGCAACCTTTAAAATTTTCTGAATCATCCCCAAGTCCAAGCCAGGATACACCATCTCAAGCAGCTTGATGGAATCCTCCAGCACTTCAATTTTGGCCTCCATTCGTGAGCTCGGCATGAAAAATTTTCAATTCTTCTTGGGATTTGGCCAGCTCATCCCGAGTCCTGTCCAACTTATTAATAGTTGTCTCCAGATCGTCTTCTTTCTCTTGGAGTTGGCTCTCGGCAGTGACGGCCCTGACCTGCTGTAGTTTGAAATCCATCGTCTTTGAAGAAGCCTCGGCCTGGGCTGTATCCCAATCTTTTTTGGTATTATTTGGAGCTCATAAGAGGCCATGATTTTGGCCTTGGCCTCATTTAAATTTTTGTACGCTATTTCTCCCTCTCAGTTAGTTGGATTTAGAGCCTCCGAGCCTGACCGTCATTCGAAAGAGTGCTTGCCAGCACATCCATATTTGTGGCAAAAAGGTAGGCAAGATGTGCATTCAAAAATGAGGCCAGTTCATCAGTAACATAAATATTACCCATGTAAAGAGAAATGACAAGTTTTTCATCCATTATATTCGCCTGAAAGAGGCCAGTCTTGCTGAGGATATCCTCGGGGTAGAGGCTTTCGTAGGCCATAACATGATTTAAGTTGACGTGCTCGGCCAAGAGTTAATCGTGGGCAGGCCTCTCGTATTTTTCGAGAAGTCCTATATCCATAGAGTTGGTGTCACCCTCTGGCCCAAGGAGGAAGTAGCTAGACCCTTGGTCTGTTGGTTTCTAATTAGGTCCCAAGAATCATGAAATCAAGCAATGAAACAAGTGAATACACATCAAAGGAGGTGCAGAATATACTCACATTGACCAGATCTTGCGACGCGAAGAAGACAACTTCTCCAAGAAGCTCGGCAGTGGCTCTTCTAGCTCGTGGACTGCTCGGTTTGGGCTGTGAAACTCCTCCAAGAATTCGGCCATTGATGACTCCATGGAAGCTCCAAGCTCCAAGCTTCAAAAACGGATTCCAAGCTCACAAGAACACTACCCTAACACCTTAGGATGACTCATGATGTGTGCTAGCACTTTGTATTTTGCAACAGAATACTCTCTTGCTTCTCTTTTTGGCTCGGCAGAACCAGAAATTGGAAGAAGAAGAAGATGGCTCCAAGCCGTGAGAGAAGAGGAGGGAAAGAGAGGAAACCGTGAGGTGAGAGAGAGAAAAGGAAAAAGAAATGTTTTATATATTTATTTGATTTTCCAAAAATCAAAATAACAAATACACAAAATATTTTCCATTAATCAAAAAGTCAAAAAGCAAAAAGCAATTAATGCTTTCAACTACCACATCAATCACTCAAATCAATCAATCAAATTGTCACATCACTCAAACTGACATATGATTTGACGCTTGATGTGACTCGCGATTTGACGCACGATTTAACTTACGTGCGATACTCGAATTCGAAATGCGAATGCACTCGTAAACAATCCCGGGCTCGGGTTCGCTAATTCCAAATTAACGAAATTTTCGTCGCGACACAATTTAACGATTACGCCTAGAGAAATCACTATTCATTTCGCTAACGAATTAATTCTAAATTAATTCGTTCGCCCGAATTAAAATCTAATTTTAATTCCGCGTCGAAATCCAATTTCGCATAATATATCGAATATATTATTTTATCGATTAATTCCAAATTAATCGTTCTCTCTCTTTAATTAATATTTTATCCCAGATAAAATATCTCTGTAATTAATCCAATATTAATTTTCTCTCTCATGTAATTAATCCCAGATTAATTAAAGTGCGAGTCATACATCATCGGTGAATCTTCGGGTAGCGACCCATGAGATCGCTGGATATGTTGGCAGTAAATACGGTCGTCAGACTATCCGAACACGTAAGTACGTAGTACTACGTTTGTACCGATTTACAAGACAATGTTGGCTTCTAGCAAAGAGCCATGCCTACCCAATTCTCCAGAAATATGCTTATAGGAATATGTGATCTATATCAAGCGTAGTATACCGTAGTATTGCGTATTTCGATCCAGTATCAGATGTTCACGTGCTAGGCATGGGGCTGGAATTGTGTCTGCCCCGTACGAAGCACATATCGGATGTCTGACAACTAGTCTCTTTAATCGGATATACATGACCTAGTCATAATATCCCGATAGCTCGAACATTTAAGAGAACAAGTTCCGTATCCTATATGACCATCATCTCCATATGACTGGAGTGATACTTCCGTCTTAACATCACACCCAACACACTACGATTCTCAATATACCCAGCATTGGCGTACACAGAACATGTTAAAGCCCTGGATGACCTCAACCAAAGTATATTGATTGTCGCAAGTATTAGCGGTGCAAGTCTCAGGTTAAGACCAAATACACCTACCCTGATTGCAAACTCCCATAGACACATAGTCATACTACCAATGGGATTCAGCAGGGGTCTATCCAGAGCGAAGCTGTTTCCCGTACCATCGGTAAAACACAACCTCCTATCACACTTGCATGAGTATCCTATACCCAAATATATGAGAACTATGCCGTTGTGCCCTCACAACGCGCACAAGTGTAATACTAGTCTTTTACGTATTTATCGATGTCCAATCTCGATAATACTCTGACTAGGGATATTTAATGATTTATCCTTCGTGGAATGATACTGTCTCATATCATTCTCCGTCCAGGAACAAATCACAGGGACCTCCTATCATTTATACATCTAGGTGATCTAATCACAAATGATAAGAGAGCAATCTCCTTTGTCACATAGTTAATTTGTACAACAACACCGTGATCTATAAAAATAGTGACGCTATGGGTCATAATTGTCCAACAATCTCCCACTTGGCCTATAGCCAGTCACTCGAGTGTTTAACACCCGAACTATGTACGGTTGGCTCTAAATACTGAGAAAATGCTTTCGTCAGCGGATTTACATGATTATCATCTGATGCGATTTATTCGATCATCACATCGCCGCGATGTATGATCCGAAAGAATCAGATGATTATCAAAATAAGTATCTGGATCATCGATGAGACCATTAATTCTTTAGCATGTGTTGATGTCTAGCTCAGCTGCTAACAGAACTATATCTAATCTAATTTGATTTGTTATCGACCCAAATGGCTTCTATTGCTGCCTTAGCTACAGCAATAACGCGCATTTGTTGTTTATTCGGTAACAGTATCTTGCTTGGAAGATTTCCAGCTCACTGTTCCGTACTACTATTGTATAGTACCTTTGTTATGACTTATAGTCGTTATCATGAAAGCCAAGCTTTCATCGATTATTATTATGGGAATATCATTTCCAAGAAATGATATATCATCATTACTCAGGACATTCACTGTCAGTGCGCTCCCACTAACCTCCTTATATACACAAGAATTATTTTCGTCTTGAATTAAATCATAAACTATTATGATTACATCAAAACGACAATTCCAAGAACCTAATGCTTGTATCAATCCAAACATGGATTGAATAACCTGCAAACCTAGTTTGCTTGTTATGGTTCGACAAAACCGTCAGGATGTTGTAAACATCCTCCAAAAGGTTTCCTTTAAGGAAAGCGGTTTTGTCATTCAGCTGCCACATTTCATGAATGAAACATGCAGCATTAGCAAGCATTGTCGAAATGGATTTGCCGTGGCAACAGGTAAAATGTTTCGTCGTAATCATCACAGTGTTGATAACTCTACCTTTTCGCTACAAGCCTAGCTTAGTATGTTGGTATGTTGCCATCCATGTACGTCTTCCTTGAAGACTTATAAGTACCAATAGGCATAATGCCTTGCGGTACTTCACCTAGTGTCTAAACATAGTTGATTTACATGGAATCCAATTCGGATATCATGGCACTTTGCCATAATAGGGAGTCGATACCTTGTATCACTTCCTCATACATAGTCAGTTGGTGTTCCTCAAAAGATAGACATCTTTATGAGGTGAGATCAGAAACCCATACCCCAGGTGGTTTTCTGATTCTCTCCGACATACGTGGTTCTTGTGTATTCGAAGATTATTGGAGTAGTTTCATCCTTGATGAACTATTTGTGTTCCAATAGGATTCGACGCCTGGAATAGTATTGCTCCGATTTACATTGAGTTTTACTATCCTCCCACTTACCACTGCATATCGGTATTCCTCTTAGGAAAACCGCATCGCGAGCAACAATCTAATTGTTCTCTCGTGAGCTGTATAAGTACAATACTTATGGTATCCCTAGGATAACCTACAATTGGCACTTATCCAATTTGGGTTTTAGTTTGGTATCATCCAAACGTATGCCTAGCACACCCAAATTATCAGGAATGTGAAACCCGGTTTCTTTCCTGTTCATATCTAATATGATATCTGTCAAACATATATTTATGGAACCTTATTCAAAATAAGTTCTGCACTGTTTAGCGTATCCGTTGAAGGAAATGGTAGCTCAGAGTGACTCATGATTAACCTTATCATGTCCAACAAAATTGGTCTCTCATTTCGGACACACCGTCAAAAAGACGTGTTCCGGGAGGAGTCCTCATTGAAAGAATATTATACTCTCTCATATATGTGAGAAACTTATTGCTTAAGTATTTCCATCAAGGTCAAACCGTGATGGTTTAATACTTTAGCCGATCTGTTTGTCTATTTCGTGTCGAAACTGTAAAAGTTTCCGATTTGTGTTTCAAAAGAAACATGTAACCACACGCGATGCCACATCCATAAAGGTAACGAAATATTCATATCCACATCTAGCCTAGCTAGACATGGGCCCACTTGCTTCACTATGAACTAGGGCTAATAGATCGGTGGCACTTGCACTTTTACCAAGTAAATAGTGTTTTAGGCACTTTGCCCAATAAACTAGATTCGTAGACTTTATTTGAATGGAATCAAATTAGTCATAGTACCCACTCTTCAAAAGTGTGGATATACGAGTCTTGTTTAAATTGTGTCCCAGACAACAATGCCACATTCAAGTTTCAACCTGATCAAATCAGTTTGAGCTATTAGTTTGTCATGTTATACGTGTGAGATTTATTTATATTCTAAATATAAATACTGTTATTCACATCTAATATGGTTATCTCAATATCATCTTTATATAATAAAACACTTTAGTGTTATAGAATATAAAGGTATATCCGCAACGGATTATACACTGATATAGATATAATATTTCTAGTCAAACTAGTTACATTATAACAGTTTCCTAATTTACGTACATACCCAAGGGTAGTTCCTAAACTTAGGTACCTGCGGTTAAAACATCGACTTTCGTCCCATTTTCAATTCGCAGATAAATCTCTATTGAAGTCAGTATCCTGTTCAAAACAGATTCTGAACATCAATACATATATTTATGTATCACACTAAGTATTTAAAATCCAATTTTAATACTAGTAGTGAACATATTTATGACAAACATATTTGAAGTCGGAGCCTTGCTCGTCTTCAATTCCTTCTTGGGATATGTCATTTTATCTTCCCAGAAGATTATAATGATTTTGCCTTTGCCATTTTCCACACTCCAGAAGCCTTTGGCCTAGGCTTGGTCTTCTGGAATGTCGAAGTAAGGTGCGCCTTGCGCTACTTGCCTAATTGTAAAGTTTGACTTTGTCTCCTTGAGAATAGTCATTAATTCTCCAAGAATTATTTATTGAAATTTAGTATTTCAAAGATCTAAAATAGATCCATGAAAATCCTTCAATTTCATTATCATACTTTAAGGATCTAATCCTTAGTTCTGATTCAGAAATTAATGAGTCTACTTGATAAGTATAATGGATTAAGCACTTAAGTTATCATTACATAAATCTTCCAAAGATTATGCTCTACTATTTGCTTAACTCCAGGCTTTAGGTATAATACGTTATTTTATCAAATAAAGTAACTTATTATTTTTCCAGGACCATCCTGAAACTTAATTCCCAATTTGAAAATTAAACCATTTAAACACATTCTCCCCATGATTATGTTTTAAATGTCAATCTTTCAATTTTATCTTGATTCTAATAGTCCAACTATTTAATCAACGATTTGTGGTACTATGTATTATATTGATTATTATAGTCCAACTATACAATCAAATATAATTTAAATAATTTAACCTCAATTACATTGATTACTATAAAACAATTATAAAATCAACTGTAAATTGAAATTAATTAATTCAAATATATTGATTACTATAATCCAATTATATAATCAACTATAATACAGTCCAACTGTTTAATAAAAAAACAATTTTAATATTAGTCAAACTAACATTTAATTTAACGACGAAATAATTTGTTTTGAGCGCGTATGGCAAGTAATTAAACGAATATTGCAAATTCAATTCTTGCCTCCCACTATTTTTCGGCGAGCCTCTAACCCTCTGTCGAGTACTCGGGAAACCGTGTTTCCTAGTGGGCTATGATCCCATTAAATATCACACAATCTTGACTTTGGCCAACAAATTGTATGATAATTAACTAGGTAGATCTCTAAGATCAATTAGATCCAATCCAATTCCTAGATCCGGTAGGGGGACAT
>SKCR01044723.1:0-62436 GCA_019454045.1 Zanthoxylum bungeanum
AATCACATCTCCAACTCCATCTTGGTCTCCATGAAATCTAGTAGTCATGTTGGTCAATCCTGAAATCACCAAACTTCTTCCTACAAAGCATTCCCTCGTATATATATATTTGAAATTTTCTATCAAAAACCATATTCCTAACCAAAATTATCTGTTAAATATCAAAATAGTTTGATCCCTCGATTTGATTCGATCTAAATGTTTTTAGGTCGTAGGGATAATTTCATCATATACGTATGAAACCCCAATATCTGAACACAACGGAAAACCTATGGACCCAATCTATAAAAGGTTGCTTTAATGTTGAAAAGAAATGGTCATCTGCACCCTTTCTCCATTATTCCTATATGCATTGAGTTAGAATGTAGCTTGTTTCTTGTCTTCACCAACAAACTGATTGATCTGGGGTTCTACTTCACTGATGAGGATAATGATTAATGACAAATTCATAAAGTAGAGATGAAAGCAGAGTAAAATAGAAAAACAGTGCAACCGAAGAGGCATGTGACACTCCGAAGACAGGAAATACCATCTGATGTAAAGACAGCTTATGTCATGAGATATTGGCACTACAACTTAAAACAGATGAAATTGAAAAGGGCACCCGAGACCTTTTTTCCTTTTCAATAACAAAAGGAACAGTATTATTAAATAAAAAGCAGCATTAATAAATAAATGTTTTAGTTGGGAAGGGGTTTTGAGATGGTTTTAAAGTTACAGTTTTTGATTCTGTAGTAGGGAACCAGGAATAGGGATTTTTTTTTTTTTTTTTTTTTTTTTTTTTTTGGAGTTCATTGCAAAGAAGATGTCTGATTCTTCTGTTGATACCCTGATTAGTTTCTGCAATGGAATTCTGGTCCATCGTGTATTTAACAGCATTACACCATTAATATACTTATTTTCTGCTTCTTATTGAGAAGAGAAGGGAAAAAAAAAAAAAAAAAACATCTTTTAAACTAAACCTTGGCATCACCAGACACCATACTTGGATTAAGGCTTTTCTAATAGACTACCTAAAAACACCTTCTTTTACAAAGCCTTCCCAAGAGAGGTTGAGGGATTTCTGCGTATCAGGGAAAAAAATGCTAAACACAACTGAAGGAAATGAATCTAAAAGGCTCTCTAAAATGATTAATGGAATCACTTTTATCATATGAAGTGATGAAAATAAAGAGATGGATGGCGGTCACTTACATTACTAAATAAACAAAATACATAAGCAAGAAATAAAGTTTGGTCCATACTTCTGTGAGCTGGTCGTCCCAGGACACTTCCATAATACCAGAATCAAATATTATATCAGGAGTTGCAGGTGCCTCGACTTGAAGAGGAAGAACAGGAAAACTGCTATGTTTCAAAAATCTTACAGCATATTCATGAATGGCAAGTTTAATATTTTTTCTGGGACGTTGTTGCTCCAAATTTTTACTTGTCTCCTGCTCATGATCACACTACATATCGTCAACATATTGCACATAAACGCAAGGCAAGAAATTTGATGTTTATCATAAAAAGTGTTAACTCTGGAAATCTTAACAAAAAGGAGTATTAGGAAAGCACAAAATAAACAGCAACTATTCCAAGAAAAGAAAGCTCTAAGCTTCAAGCTACGTCTTTGGGATCAAAATCCAGGCGCCGACCAAACTAAATCGAGAAATATCTAGGAACTTATGCTACCCAATTTCGGAAATCTATTGGCATCTCTCCTTATGTATTTTAAAAGGATAACATCTATAAACTCTATGGAACTCTTGAAGAAAAAACTGTGGCCCGGCAACATAATCCAAAAAGTAGTTCAACAATCAAGCATATTGTCAGAGAACATATTACCTTATGTAGCACAAGATCCAACCCATTTCTGCAAGTTATTTCAATTACAAATTCAACTATAGATCCTAAATGCATTTAGCACACATTTTAAAACCCGATATAACACTTTTAGAACTATAGAATTACTCTATATTATCTTGGATAGAATCATTAAATGCTCTCGAAATTGAATAATTCAAATCAAGACAAGAACCACCATTGATGAAAGATGAAAGAAGGAATGATGGAAATTAAGTAAATGAGCAAATACAATTATAACCCCATCCTTAAATAATTGAAGTATCGACAAAAAAGGCTCAAGTTTATAAACAGCAGCATGTTAAGTTCTCCAACCTTGTCCTTAGATGCTTCAATCACAAGATCGTTGGTTGATCCAACCGAATCTCTCCTGCTAGTTTCTGCACCAACAGTTGGATCATCATTATTTTGAAGCACCTTGGCTAAATTCCAAAATTGCAAGACAGCCTTTGCCAGGTTCAAAGCCACATTTTTGAGCTTGTAACGTTGATTTTGTTCTTCAGATCTCAACCGAGAAGTAAAAGCAGCTCGGTGACATATCTGAGCAGCAGCAGTCATCTTCCAAAGGCGCTCCTATGGAGAAAACGATAGAGTAGAGAAAAAATAACCAATAGACATCAGATACAGCATTAACAAGAATTATTTCAAATTTACTTGTATATCAATCTAAATTACACCAAAGGGCGTAAAAAGATCCAAGGAAAGGGGGGAAGAAACATAATCAGACCTGTGCAAAATCATTTGCCAACCATGCCATTTCCTCGAGGACAAAATCCCAGTGAGATTTCCGCCGAGTTTCAAATGGCAAGGTACCAACAGACAACTCAGCAATCCTTTTCTGCTTAGCCTGTTTACAATATTATGACAGACCCTAAAAACTCAGTACGAGGAAAGATGACAAATCAAAGGCCATAAATCAGAAGAGGGAGAAAAAGGATTCTTTCTTTTTCTTTTGGCAATCAAAAATGTATTCATATTGTGCACTAGCCACAATATGAACCCTACTGCATGAGAAGATGATGAATCACCTCTATAATCCTTGCCTCTTTGAGGATTGAATCTTCATGTGCCTTGTCTGCCAACTTTAAGTGGTTACCAGATTCAATTTGATGATCAGGGACATCAGTAGAACTTCTACCTAACACAGCACTCTCAGGAGGCGGACAAGTAGAGATATCCACCGTGCCCTGAGATCTTCCAGAGCAAAGGTTTTCTTTGTTGGAGTTGGAATAGCAACCCAACACACCGCTCAAGTTTTTATCAGTTTCCGACACAATCTGGACATTTTGTGGCAGTCCCTCGATACTGGAACTACACATCACCTCATTTTGCAAGTCAGATTTACTCATATTTACTTCTTCAACTCTGACCACGGAACTGATGTTACTGAGATTTTGATAAGCATAATTTTCATCATCATTCATGGCAGTACCACTGTCAACCTTGATCTCATTTTCATCCTTTACCATTTCACCACCTGCTAAATGCACTGTGCCTTCCAAATCTGATGTTTGTTCAGTAGGAACTCTATTAGAATCAACATTTTTTTGATTAATGCATGCATCACTATCATTATTTACATCTACGCTTAGACTGTTTTGGGTGCAAGATGACTCTGAATCTAATTTTGTACTAATTGCGGTGCTATTTTGGCCATCAGTTGGAATGGGTTTCCTATCTCTATCTTGATCACCAAATCCGATTTGCTGATTAGAACAATTTTCATTTGCTGATTTTTCTGTAGCTTCACAAGGAAGACAGTCAACTCCCGTGGATACTATATGTTCATTTCCTCCAACAAGATCAGGTTTCCCAGAAGCCACATCAACAAGAGTTTGCTGAGCATCAACTTGTGCAGATGTTAGCTCAGTATCAACTTGAGCAGATTGATTATGTTTGCCATTGGTCAACCTTTTGGGAGCTGTAACATCCAACTTATCATCAGGCGGGCTAACTTTCAGGCTGGTGGTTACTGCTGGAGTCTGCACCCTATCTAAATCCATATTTGTATGATTATCAGATGTAACAACCTTAGAACCAACATCACCATTTGAAGTTGCTGCCTTTGGATTAGTAACAGAAAGCATATTCTGCTCCTTTTGGTTGTTTGAATCAGATATCGACCCCTTTGCATCCCTTGAACTTCCCCGAACAGAAAGAGAAGATCCATCCCCAATACAAGTCTGAACTAAGTCATTTGAACTCAATCGAGCAGCATCACGTTTTATTTTGGACCTGTTCCTGCGAGCATATGGGCGACAGATAGCAGAATCTTCTAATTCCTTGGAATTTTGAGTCCCATCCATCTGGATAGACTGTTCTGATGGAACAACATATTTTCTTTTTATAGGATGTATACGGTTTCTTTCACCTTCAAGTAACTCATTTTCACCATCGAAAAGTAGAAGGTTATCAGCACTATTGGGTTCACAAACAGTAGGAACCCCTGGTCTACCACTACTCTCTACAGAATCAACATGAGGTGAGGCAGTCAGTGCAAAACTACCTTTTGCTTCACTGTAAAAGCAATAAAAGTGCAGGAAAAGCATTAGACAATTCCAAGTAGACATAACACACAACCATAATGCACCAATGAACACCAGCCAAAAAGATTACACCTGGTCACAAAATGTTCTGCTTGCTGATCTGCAAGCGAGGTAGACTGGACACTAACAGATGCAGCATTTCCAATTTTAAAATCCAAAGGGTTGCCACCCTGCAAGTAAGAGGCAAATATAGAAATCATGAAATGTGAGTTTTTTTTTTTTTTTTTTTTTTTTTTTTTTTTAATTCATTGGGTGGATGTATTTATCAATAGCATTAAGCATTTGACAAGCGTAATAATAAGAACAAAATGCCATACTTTCTCAAGAAACTCTAGTTCTCTTCTTCTCTCCTCACGAACATCATACTCTTGTCTGTTACCATCAAAAGAATAATTTTACAGTGGAAAACATGCAACCTTAAAGCAGAAAGTACAAGGAACAAAATATGAATAGCAGTATTACTGTAGCTCTGCTTGAGCCTTCTCAATTGCAGCTCGACGCAGAGAGGTTTTAACACCAATACCAACTCCACCGTCAACAACCCCTCCCATGGAATCAACCTCAGCATTTAATAGGAGAGCAGTTCCTGATCCACATCCATGCATCACAACCCTGATACCTACAAGCCTGCCTTTCTCATCAATTCCTGAAACTATCAAATTCCTGAAAAGAAAAGAAACGATTACGAACTGTAAGAGAAGTCTAAGAATTTCGGACAGCATAAACAAGGATGTAAGTAATGAAAATAAATTTTCAGGAATCCACAATGAACAATTTTAGTTCCCTTCAGTTATTGAAAAGCATGCAGACACATAGGCACAATAACTTGAGTATCCTCGTTCAAGTTAAATTTCGAGATTCTATAGGTAGAGGAAATAGACTAATATAAGTTACACCAACGGAGTCACACAATTTCAGGAAAAGAAAATAAATACTATTCATAGCATTGATAAAATGCCAAATACAAGGAGTAGTGTATTACCTATTACTGCAATTCCAAGGTATAAAACATAGATCATGAAATCAACACTAAAAAAGCCAATAACCATAAGAAAGAAAACTGTATATCACGAGTATACAGAATTCACCAATTCACGCTGTAAAATTAATACAAGCATCCATTGATGTCACCAGCTGGTATTCAAATTGCTATGGCAAAATGCAAAATCCATATAGCAGACAAAATTAGTGATTCAATGTAGAAGCCATACTTATTAGTAATTCAATGTAGAAGCCACACTTATTAGTAATTCAATGTAGAAGCCACACTTGAGAAAGTATTATCACGGAGGCAGAGCACATGCATCTGAATTTTTGAAAATTATACAGTAAAACTTTAAAAGAAAGCAGAAACAGCAACTTGTGAGAAAAAATAAAAGAATCAAACACATATGTCCAATTTCCATGCAAGCCTGACAGAAAACCCTGTGAGTTACCTAATGACAAGTTGACAACCTAATGAATGAATTATACACGTCTAACATAGTACAGGAGGCATTAGCAAGCCATATATAGAAGAAATAACTACATAGTGACTATTAATCGGTGGAAATCAACAGGCTTCTCGGAAAATACTAGATCTATGAGAAATGGCGGCTCCGATCGGTGCGTGGGTGGCGTCATTGTATCGGTCGGCCTTGTCTGAACGTGATGGACCGGTGCGTGCATCAGACGGCCACCGGCGACGATGGCGTGTGGGATACACACGCCGGCAGCCGCGTCGAAACCTCCATCATCAGCAACCTGAAACTCCCAAATCCACTTTTAGACCAAATTGAACCTAAATTTTCAAATCCTAAACCTAATTGACATCAATTTATCAAATTATAACCCTAAATCAAATTGAACCTTGATTTTCAAACATAAATCAATTTTTTTTGAATAAAATTTAAAAACCACCTAGCGCCGCATAGCCCGTCCGTCTAGGCGCCGCTTAGAAGGCCTAGGCGGTAGGCGGGTGGTGGGGCGGTCTCCCACCGCCCGACTACCACCTAGTGTTTTTTAGAAGTTCTCCTCGAGGCGTGAGGCAGGCCTCCTCGAGGCGGTGAGGCGGGCGCCTCGATTGTAAATCGGAAAAATAATCCAAAATACATTCATTTCTTCATAATTCATAGTATGTTCAAAAAACTATTGATAACTAATCCAAAATACATTAACTTCTTCATAATTCATAGTATATTCAAAACATTATTGATAACTAATCCCTAAATAAGCTATCATTAGTGTCTAGCGGCATGAAGCTTGGGTCGAAATCTCTGTCATCATCAGATGGCTCATCATCCAAAAACCCTAGACGCAAAGAACAAATTCATTAACAACAGTCACAATCTTTTTTTTTTGTTTATAAGAAGTCAAAATGACGACGTTTTGGCACCCCCCAAAACGTCGTCGTTTCGGTGGGAAACAAAAAAATTTAAAAAAAATGTATGAACGTGAGGCGGCCGCCTCAGACCGCCTCACGCCGAGTCGGCGCGAGGCGGCCTGAGGCGGCCGCCTCACGCGTGGAAGGCGGGAAAATCGGCTACAGCGCATTAGGCGGCCGCCTCGAGGCGCCGACGTGGAGAGGCGGCGATTCGGCGCCTCGAAACGTATTTTTTAAACAACTGTTTAGAACCAGGTTTCTTATCCTCTCTTTGCACAACATGTCTCACTGCTGAATACTTAGGACAATTGTACTCCTTTTTTTTCCATTGGCATTGTACAATATTAAGCTTAAGCTTGTTCTCCTTCAATCTACAAAACCCTACAAACATAATCCAGCCGTTGACAGAAACGAAATCATATCAAAATAGTGGCAGCAGAGTAAACATATCAAGATCTGTTGCAAACCTTATAAGACAGCATAAGACTTAATGGCCAAGCAATGTTCACATCAACAAACAAAATGCGGCTACTAAACATAGAAGTCAAATGCATAATTTAAAAGTTCAGTAGAGGAAAAGGACTATCCACTGTAAATAAGGGAATTTCAAGCAATGTCAAATGGATTGCAATTAATTATTGCATAACAGCATATGCTTCATAGCAAAAAAAAAAAAAAAAGTGCATAATAAGCAATAATGCCAGAAAGCCGCTCAGCACAAACAATTATCCTCAAATTATCAGACGGGCACCTTCAGAACACTCACTGAAACAGTAAAAGCCACTTGTTTACCAATAGAAACAAAACAACCCACAATTTCCCTCATAAGCAGACCAAATTTATCATCACAATTGACCTAAACGGAAGCATGCACATAAATCAACAAGCATTCAATCAAGAACGCCTCCCCTGACCCTAACATAAACGAATTCACATCCCTAGACCTCCAATAGAAACCCTAAACGCATTGAATTTTCGAAAATGCACAAAATCCCACGTCCAGTAGATTCTAGGGTTCCCAAAAACCAACGCAAAATTGAAACAAGAATCACCTGAATTGATAACTGAATAATGAAATTCGTAGCTAGGGCACCTGAAAACCCACAGTGGGACTCCTCTCCTAGGGTTTTCCAGATGAAGGAACCAGGTGCTATGTTCCCCAATCAAAAACGAGACGAATTAGACCTAATACAAAAAAAGTAATAGCAAATGTAAGCAATGATAAGCAACAGCGTCGAGTGAGTGTGGTTCTGTAATTGAAGTGAATTTGTATGTAATTCGTAATTCTAATTTTTTTTTCTTCCTTTTTTTTGGTTGGAATTTCTAATTCGAAATTTCGTTATGGTTTTTCTTCTCTCTATCTTCTCTCTAGATTGGTTTTGTTTTTCGAAAGTACTGTGCCAGGTCTCTGTGATTTGGGCCGGGTTCAGTTTGGGCTTAACTCAAGAAGAAGATTTACAAATTTCGTCCCCCTAATTTCTTTTTTCAACCCTACATTCAAATATAAATAGCTCAATCTTGGGATGTGAATGGTTGGATATCCAACCACAAATCATATCCAATGTCCTATATATATTTACTAGTATGTGTCCGTGCTACGGCACGGTGTTATAATTAAAATTTATATAGAGATTAGATTTTTTTATTTAATTTGTTTATAATAAAATTATTTTAATTTTTTAATTAAATGATTGATTCTTTAATTTATTTTGGTATTTTCATTTTCCATTTTTATAGAGATTCTATAATGAAATGACTATTTATCAGCCGTTAGATTATAATGAAATGATCTGAGCCGCCAATTAAGCCATATAAAGATAGTATTTGGATGCATTATCTCTCTTAATCTTAACCATCCGTTACACTCTCTTTCCTCCCACACCACTGTGCTTTATAATATAGATAATTGAAAAATATCATGATGGATATCCAAAACTGAAACTGATCAAATATTCGAATATCCGATACTGATTGAAATAACATGAAATTTATAAAAAAAAAATGAAATTTATAATTTTATTTTTATTTTTTATTATTAATATCATTAAAATTTATAGTATTTTTTTAATTTTATTAATTATTTTTATCGAATATCAGGTATCCAATATCCGAAATGTCAAAAACCATAACCGATTGAAATTATTCCGGTTATCTAATTTCTAAACCAAAATCTAACCACGATCTATTAAATCCGGATATCGGATAGTTTTTTAGTCGGATAGTATCAGGAATCCAAAATAACTTACTATATTGCTATCCCTATATCAATGAGGAAGTAAGCATTTATATTATTAATTTACATGGAAAAAAAAGTAAAATATATTTAATTTTTTTTTAAAAAAAAATCACTATATATAATTAAGGGTCTATTTGTTAGTGCGGTATTATGGTTTTTAATCTAGAATAGTTTTTCATTTAACATTAATTTAGTTGGGTAAATTTTGAGCTGAGGTAAAATAATATTATCTTATTAATAAACTAAAATTTTTATTAATTTATTTTTAATTAACTTTTAAAATACCTAAATATTTTGAAATTGTGCCTTAAAAACTGTAATTGATGAACAACAAATGACAGTATCCATATTTGTTGTGTCAACATCCAATGTTGGTATGATGTCATATAGGTAGGATTGTGTGATTCATTTATTTTTGTTTTTTTTATATATTTTTTTTTTTCATTATTAAAATATCTATCAATTTGGTCAATATACAACTATTGCAAGAATGGCCACATTTCGGTTATGATTAGAAACTGTAACTGAATCGTACGGTACGGTTCACCTTTAGTGTGAATCACAACTGAACCGTAAGTTTATGGTTCACCTCAAAAGATTAATTGTAACCGTACGATTAACCTTTTTTAATTTAAAAATTAAAAAATAATTGTAAACTAAAATCAATTTCGGTTTAGATTTGATTTAGATTCGGTTCCGGTTTTCTACAGGTTCTGAATTAGAACATGTTCCAAATCAGAACTGTAAATCGTTGTAAATGTCGGTTAGGCGGTTACAAATTTAATCTAACTGTAACCAAACCGATTCAGTTATGGTTTTCAACGGTTTATATTTGGTTTCAAATTGTAAATGTGACAGGGTCTAATTGCAGTTATGTAAGTGCAATACCTCAAGTTTTAACATACACAGTAATGCACGTCATGGACATCATGGTAATGTAAGACATGTATGTAATGTTTGTCGCTCACATAATCAGTATGCATGTCGACTGCGGCAACGATCCAAGTTCATAGGCATTTGGCATCTTTTTGCATTCATTCAAGCCATATTTCAGTTCTGGGACCGGCATATCGGTCTAGACACTGGTATACTAGTTACCCTACATTCAGAACATAGCCTCTTGACCCGGCATAGACCATATCAGTCTTCATACCGGTCTCAGCCTTAAGCATATCGGTGACATGTCAGTATACAGATTCATTAAACCAGTCATCTGGGTTGAAAATCTTTGAGTTTTCTCGCGAAGACCGGTATACCGGTGTAACATCGGCATACCGATCCTATCGTATTTATGAAAAAAGAAAATAAAAATAAAAATAAAAATAAAAGAAGAACGTCATTCTCATTTGTTAGCATCATTTTCTCTCTTATGGGCTGAATATTTGCCCATTTCTAGCCTAAATCTAACAATTTTCATTCATTTCAAGCATAATGGGCTTACGTCTCCTATTTCCATTTTTAGCATCTATTTTGCATGATTTCAAAATTTCACAAAACCCTTATTTTTGGGCATTTCGGATTAAGGGCTTTTTACGCTTAAATTGTATACTCAGCATGTTATTTTAGTTGTAGCCAAGCCACTATGGGTATGGGTGGTTTTAACCTAGGGTTTGGGTGATTTGGCCATTTTTAGTAATTAAGTGATTAAAATGCATGTTGAGGTATTAGAAATGGCTTGGAATGTGCCATTATAGTAGTAGTTGATATTTGAGGCAAATTGGAGTTTGTCGCAAGTTTGACCGAAATCGGGGTTTTTGGTTGTTAGTTGATTTTGGGCTTTTCGAGTACTCGAATGTGCTATTATGAGATGTCGTACTAGCATGACATGAGCACAGCATAGCACGTCATGAGCATGCCACGACATGTAGCATTAGTAGCTTAAACGTGTAAAATAACATGTTAGTATAGTTTCGGATGTTAAGTAAACATCTAAAGCTATTGCGTTAGTCATGTCATCACGTATATAGCGTATACATGCATTCACCACATCCATGATCACGATTAGTATTCTTAGTTCCAGTATGCTAATCATACTTGGACACATGTTGTATTAGAGCTTCCACGCATGAGTCATTTCATGGCATTCATGCAATCTGGCGATGGACATCAATCTGTGAGTGGATGTTTTCCTTCTCATTTTTCATGCTTTTTAGTTATCTAAGTTCTTGTTGAAATCTATTTTCATTTCATGTGTTTAATTTATATTCCCAGGTTATGCTTTCTTTTGGCATTCTTAGTTGCACTTTAGCCATTGTCTTTAGTTCATGTTTCAAACTATGTCTTTATTTTATATTATGTACTTGTGATCTCATTTCATGCATCTTTTCCATGTATTCAATTTATGTAATTCCTTACATTTCCAGCTTATGTTGTTAGTGTTGGGGTTTTTGGTGCGGGCACAGCTGAAGCGTGCGGTTCAGGCTAAATTGTAACTTTAAAAATATTTAAAGTTACCAAATAAATTATTCAATATCCAATATGAATAATTCATTTATATTTCACCTAAACATATTTATTCGATATCAAATAACGACATAAATAAGTTAGAAACACTACAAAACTTTTACGAAAATATTTTTCCGCAAAATGGCATAAAACGCTTTTTTGGTCGAACTGACCAACCGAGACCACATGGGGCTGCCCAGGTCAGCCCCAATGGTATTTGGGCAATTCATGGACTGCCCGAACAGTGACCAATTCACTTTTTGGACAGCCGTCACCCGGTAAGCCCGAAAACTCACCTGGTAACACCGTTTTTCATCGTTTTCACTTATTTTCACTCCGAAATAATTTCCGAAAATTATCCTAACATCCAATACTCATCCAACACATCTAAATGACATATTTTCATCACAAAATTCCAGATTTTCCAAGTCAAAAAACAGTGAGCAAAAAATATCATTTTTCATGCTTTAAATTCAATTTTCACAAGATTAATTAAATTAATCTTACACCAATTAAGTCCCACCATTATGAAATATCTCTAGAATAATTTTAGGTTATTTTAGAGTGGCTCAACAACTCTAGAATGGCAACCAGTTGTCCAACAACAAATTGAACTCAAATTTCCTTAATCTAGTTCAAAGTTTACTTACACATGCATCAAGCTTCTCAATCCATCATCCAATCCATAAAACCCCAAAATTAAAGTAGAGAATAATCTCTACAACCATTGCAAAAAACCAAGAACAATAAAGAAATAATTTCTAAGTTAAAGAAACTCAAAGATTACCTTTAATCTTCTAACTTCTTCAAACTTTTTTGTTGTGTGTGGGTTTTTCTTTCTTTCTTCAATTGGCGTTTTTGAAGGATAAGAAGCTAGGGTTTTTTCAAGTCAACCTGTTAGGGATATGCCCTATACCCAACTTGTGGATGGGCTATATGTACATGTATTTGTAATATTTTCATTAATTAATAAAATGGCAATTTTTATTATACGTGTCTTACATAACTTATATGAATCATCAACACTGTAATAAAGCCCTTGAGTAATAAGAAGATGGCTTCCACGCCTTATGAGAATCATTACTCTTAAATGTTCCTAGTCATAGTTTTGTGAATAATCTGGGCGTTCACAAAGCGGAGAGACTAGCATGATGATATGATCCGCCCTTAAGTGAGGTAGCCGATCTCATAGGCTACTAGCGGAGATCCGTCCGCTTGGTGTATCACATGGATGCATGAGTTGCTCGTGTCCATCGAACTGACCGCCAAAAGTTTTCATATGGAGTGTTTATCCCATGTGTCTGTGAGAACTTTCATGTATCGATTATATGACTAGTCCTTAGACTTGAGGTCTTTACAATCTTATGTGTGGATCAAATAACTTTGACATTCTCCTTCCCCGGTTCAAAAGATCCGGTCATAAGGGTATGATTGGGTCATTTGTTGAAACACATGAAGTTTGTAAAGATACAACAGAGAATCGCCACTCTCTCGGATAATATTTTCTTATAAGAGTAGTATTCCAGTTCGCGGGTTGATATATGTGATCAGTGCTTGAGACTGTGGCCACAGCGGAAGAATCATGTGAGATTCTTGGGTTAGCACGATTCATGACACTATCAACATCATACCTTTGACCATATGGGTAGACATTTTCCGTACCCTAGGTCAATAGGTGGGGATACAGTGAGGCGAGAGACCGTATCATATGTAAATCGCATACATAATGGGTATATATATATTTCCTTCTCATTTGGGGGCCTTGACATTTTGCTAGATGTCAACCTTGGTCATTGAAATCAAACTACCATCTGATCGGAGGATAATTATCACGATTCATTTCATGTCCAACTTGAGGGGAACCCAAAAGGTCACACACAACAAAGTCGAAATCAATGGTTAACAGTGCACAGTACATATTTAACAGCATATATGATTGTTGTAGGAATTGTTCATAAATGGTTCAATGTGTTTAATTATTGAACAGATCATTTATGAGGTTTCATAGTGGCTTAGGGATTGGTGAATGACGATAGGGGCACTTTGGGATTGGAATAAATAGATTAAAAAAATTATTCACTGAATAGTAACATGTGAATAACGTGATAGTAACATGTGAATAGTAATTTGAATTAAAATTTTTGTTATTTGTTTTGAATTCCAATTCGGCCCAAACTCTTATTAGGGTTTTATAATCTCATTAAACCACTAAATTAAGATCCAATGGCTAAGATTAAATTGGCTTTTATCCCACATCAGATTCTTAATTAATTTTGTTGTCTTTGGAGCACTATATAAACCCAGAGAATTCTTCACAATTTTTTGCACCAAACCTTTCATATATTGGGTTTATATAAGTGAGCAACTCTAAAGTTTTAAGAGTAAGCCACTGATTTTGAGGATCCTTAAGTCTAATTGACTAGAGGAACTCGAGTTAAAACTTTTGAGGTATTTGCCTAGGCTAGCACCAAGGGCAAAATACACGTGCACTCAATGCGTAGTCTTACTGTTGAGTTTTGGCTTTGGTGTGTGCATCTTTGGAGGCCACACACTTGGGTGGGTCTTTGGAACGTGGAAGAGCTTGCTGAGTTCGAGAAAAGCTTGTAGATTGGAGGGAGGACTGGAGGAGTCTACGGTTCAAGTAAGTCTTTTTCTTTCTTTATTTTAATTAGAGTTCTTATGATAGTTAGCATGTTTAGGTTTATGTTCTTTGCATTTTTATGAGTTTTATGTTTAGAATATATAGTAACATGCCTAGGCTTGTAGAATAATCAAAACAAATGGGTCTTGGGCAAAGGGAAATCGGCATAATAATTTTTAATTTTTTCCGATGCGCACTCGCGGCCTCTTCCCAACATGGTATCAACACCCTGAACTTATTTTAGGCACAAGTTTTGCAAGATTTGGTTAAGATTTGAATTGTGAAATTGCATTTAAAGTTCACGCGTCTGCAGAAAAACGTGAATAGTAAATTTATTTGAATAAAATAAAATGCAATATCATAATTAAATATTAATCAAATTTATTTAATGCCTAAATAATTCCAACATATTAAAACTCATATGCTTGATGATTCTATGTATGATTAGAATTGGCATGATTATTTTAGGGTGCAAGCATCTAGAGACTTTCTAAGAAATAGAGAGTGTATTGCTTATCCCTTAGCTAAGTAATTATTCCGTGATGAACTTAGAGATTTATTACCTTTAAGGCTAATAAAATAAATCACTTGTTTATAATAAAAGACATTATAAAAGATACAAGTGGGGTGGGACCAAGGCGTTAATAAAACTTTCCAAACTAAAGTTAATTTAACCAAAGGTATTACTAGAGTTAGATAATGATTTGGTGTCTTCCTTCACTCACTACCTTTTTATAGCCAAAAGGAAAAGCTGTGAAGACATCTAGATAATCATTTACTCAAAGCTTACCTTAAAGCATATTTAAAGTGTTGGACTAATTTGGAGGATCTATTGTTTATTCCTGTCACCAAGGCGATAAGAGCCTAAGAGGTAAGGGTATTTAAGAGAGTTCGCTTCACCCTCCCTCTGGGGAATTTTCAATGGAGGAATCCATTTGACAGTTATTCACTTAAACTTGCTAAAATCCTCAATAATAATTTAAGTCTAAAATTTGCCTCCCATTGTAAAGTATAGACCCAAAGGGCTTAAACCGTATTGGCAGGACTAGGCTTTACCAGACTGACCAATACCAATTTGTCCCTAAATCGTACTATTGAAATGGTTTGACTTTTCTGAGTCATAAGACGCAGCGACCCTTAGGCGTGGTCTTATAACTTAGTGGCAAAGATTGGGTGTCCACAAGGACTAGCATAAGCTATGGCATGTTTGATTGCCCAACCCAATGATCAAGGAATTGTGATTTATATCATAAATTGGTTGGGAACCTACCTAATTATCGTATTTTATAACGACCGGCCCTAGTCGGAGTTATGAAATGATGATAATGGGATCCTTGCCCACAAGAAATCCATCATATTGGGGTTGATGCGATTTGCTTAAATTTTAAAATAATTGAGTGGGAGCAAATTCATAATATTAAAAGCCCATGTTATTATGAAACATTAATGAAAAACATATTCCTAATGTTAACATTCTCTCTTAACATGTGGGTTAAAATATTTCACAAACATTCAAATGGCAAATAGAGTATCACTTCGTTCCATCCTTGATGAGCATAAGCTCAAATGGGACAACTACAATGACTGGTTTAGAAATCTTAAAATTGTCTTACGACAAGAAAAGATTTTCTATGTTCTTGAAAGACCGTTTCCCCCTGAACCCGCAGAAGATGCTGACCAAAATACATTCGATGCTTGGAAGAAACACGTCGATGATCATGAGCAAGCAGTTTGCATAATGCTTGGCTCTATGACGGACGAACTTCAGAAAGCTCACGAAGATATGGATGCTCAAACCATCATCTTTCACTTGAAGGAGTTGTATGCAACTTCCGTTCATACCGTGAGATTCCAAGTGTCATGTGTCTTATTCCAAACAAGGTATAGGAATGATCTGTTAGTACATGTGCTTAAGATGATTGGCCACATTGAAAAAATTGGCCAACCTCGGGTTCATCATGGATCATGAGATTGCCATGAAGACAAATAACAGTTTGAGAGGACCACATCTGAATAAACGTCATGTCTGTCCTGATGAACTAACTTTAGAGTTGTGTAGATATGTGATGCACTGAAGTTGACAATTCTAGCATGA
Organism: Zanthoxylum bungeanum; assembly: GCA_019454045.1. Lineage (NCBI taxonomy): Eukaryota > Viridiplantae > Streptophyta > Magnoliopsida > Sapindales > Rutaceae > Zanthoxylum > Zanthoxylum bungeanum. The sequence goes on from SKCR01044723.1 coordinate 16,174, forward strand.
AAATTCTCTAACTTTATTATGCGTTTCATATGTCTGATAGAAGCTACTTTAGCAGAATTGCCAATCTGATAAAGCAAGCTAAAAGGACTGAATCGGAGCTTAAAACCTCCGTCATGCTTACGGGTACAGCAGACCTGAAGCCACGAGGCCCAAAGAAAAATAAGGGCAAGGCCAAGGCTTCATATCACCTAAAGCCCAATGGTAAGGTGGAGAAGAAAAATGGAAAGAGGAAATTGTTTCTTTTGTGGAAAGAAGGGTCATTGGAAGAAGTCTGCAGATCCTTGAAAGCCAAGGAAACTAGGGAAGCCCAAGAGGCCAAGAAGCCCAATGCTTCAGGTATGTTGTATATGATTGAACTATATTCTCAAAACTCTGAACCTTCTACTTAGGTGCTTGACCCGGTTGTGGGACTCTTGTGTAACAATGTGCAGGGCCTGAGAAACAGTAGGAGACTTCGTCATGGGGAGGTTGACTTACGCATGGGTAATGGAGCAAAACTGGCTGCATTGTGCGTGGGGACTTATTCATTAGTTTGTCGAATGGTTTAGTTTTATACTTAGATATTGTGTTTATTTACCTTCTCTAGTAAAGAACATCATTTCAATTTCTTCTTTATGTAATAAAGGCTTTTCATGCCTAATAAGTTGTAATGAATGTTCTATTTATTTCAATGAAATAAAATATGGAGATGGTATTTTTGAATAATGGTATCTATGTCTTACAAACTAACAAAGAATGTTCAACCTCTAATATATACAATGTTAACTCGAATAATCTCAATGAATCACTTCTATGGCACAGTCGCTTAGGTCATATCAGTGAAACAAGATTAACTAAGCTACATAAGGATGGGTATTTCAGACCCTTCAAATATGAACCTTATGGAATTTGTGAGTCTTGTTTACTTAGTAAAATGACCAAATTACCCTTCAAAGGTAAATGACAGTGTGCAGCGGAGACATTAGAACTCATACACTCTGATGTATGCGGACCAATGTCAGTCACTGCTAGAGGTGGATTCTCCTACTTCATTACCTTTATCGATGATCACTCGCGATATGGGTATTTGTACCTTATGCGGTACAAATCTGAAGCCTTTGAGAAATTCAAAGACTTCAAAGCTGAAGGAAAACCAGCTTAATAAAAGTATTAAGTCACTAAGGTCTGACCGAGGTGGTGAATACTTAAGTAACAAATTTCAAGATTACTTGAGAGAAAATGGCATTATTTCTCAGTGGACTCCTCCGGGAACTCCACAACATAATGGGGTCTCCGAAAGGAGAAATCAAACATTATTAGATATGGTCTGATCAATGATGCCAGACACGGATCTACCTCTTTCATTTTGGGGTCTTGCTTTAGAAACTGCAACACTACTACTAAACCAAGTTCCTTCCAAGACTGTTAGTCAAACACCATATGAGTTATGGTCTGGGAAACGTCATAGTCTTAGTTATCTAAGAGTTTGGGGATGTGACGCATATGTCAAGCTCACACAAACTAACAAATTAGATGATAGAGCAGTTAAATGTAAGTTTGTAGGATATGCCTTGAACTAAAGAGCATATGTGTTCTACGTCCCAAATGAACAAAGAACATTTGTCTCACGAAATGCTAAATTTCTAGAGAATGAATTCCTTCTCAAGAAATATAGTGGGAGTAGACTTGACCTCGATGAGGTACGAGAAGAACAAGCTAACATATAACTAAACCCCAGGCCCCTCAAAAGGGCAGCGACAGAACAACCACAAGGTTATGAACTCAGAAGGTCTGGTAGGGAAAGACATGAGCCTGAAAGATATGGTTTTCATATTGATGAGGAACATGATCAGGTCATTGATAATGACGATCCCACCAGTTATGACGAAGCAATGCGTGACATTGATTCAGTCAAGTGGCTTGAGGCCATGGAATCCGAAATATACTATATGTATCAGAATCAAGTCTGAGACTTGGTAGATGCATCTGAAGGGATAAAACCCACAGGCTGCAAGTGGATTTACAAGCGTAAAACTGATGTAGAAGGCAACATCCAAACCTATAGCGCTAGGTTGGTGGCGAAAGGTTATAGACAAATCCAAGGAATTGACTATGAGGAAACCTTCTCGCCTGTTGCAATGATAAAGTCCATTCGAATTTTACTGGCACTAGCTGCCCACTTTGATTGTGAGATTTGGCAGATGGATGTTAAAACAACTTTCCTTAATGGGAACCTCCTAGAGGAAGTCTATATGACACAACCTGAGGGGTTTGAATCTAAGGATGATCATAATAAAGTATGCAAGCTTAAACGATCCATTTATGGACTCAAGCAAGCCTCAAGAAGTTGGAATATACGATTTGATGAGACAATCAAAGAATTTTACTTCATCAAAAATGTAGACGAGCCTTGTGTTTACAGGAAAAGTAGTGGGAGTGCTGTTGTATTTCTTGTATTATATGTCGATGACATATTAATCATCGGGAATGATATTCCCATGATGCAAGCCACCAAGAAATGGTTATCTCAGAATTTCTCCATGAAATATTTGGGAGAAGCAACCTACATTCTCGGCATTAAGATCTATCGTGATAGATCTAAGAGGTTGTTAGGACTTTCTCAATCTACGTACATAGATAAAGTTTTGAAAAAATTCAAAATGGAAGATTCCAAAAGAGGTAATTTACCTACTTGTCATGGAATCAAATTATCTAAGGAGCAATGTCCACATACTCCTTCAGATAGAGAGCGTGTGAGTAGGATCCTTATGCTTCAGCAATATGATCGATCATGTACGCCATGCTATGTACAAGACCTGATGTCTCTTATGTTCTTAGCATAACGAGCATGTATCATGCAAATCCTGGTGAGCAACGCTAGGCAGCTGTCAAAACAATCCTCAAGTATCTGAGAAGAACTAAGGATGTGTTTTTGACATACGAAGATTGTTCTGAGATGAAAGTCATTGGTTACTGTGATGTGAGCTTTCAAACCGACATGGATGACAGCAGATCGCAAACAAGATATCTGTTTACTTTGAATGGTGGTGTTGTCAGTTGGAAAAGCTCAAAGCAGTCAACTACAGTGGACTCCACCACTGAAGCCGAGTATATTGCAGCATCTGAGGCAGCTAAAGAAGCAGTATGGATAAAGAAGTTCACCACGGAACTGGAAGTACTTCCCGCGATAAATAATGGCATCACGATATACTGTGACAACACGGGCGCCATTGCTCAATCAAAGGAACCAAGGTCCCACTAGAAATCCAAGCATGTACTCAGGCGATTTCATCTCATCAGGGAGATTGTTGAGAGAAAATAAGTTATTATAGAGAAAATACCCACAGAAGATAATCTTGCAGATTCTCTGACTAAAGGGCTGACTCAACAAAAGCATGATAGGCACACCTGAGAGTATGGTGTCCATATTCATACTAGTTGGCTATAGTGCAAGTGGGAGATTGTTAGGGATATGCCCTATACCCAACTTGTGGATGGGCTATATGTACATGTATTTGTAATATTTTCATTAATTAATAAAATGGCAATCTTTATTATACGTGTCTTACATAACTTATATGAATCATCAACACTGTAATAAAGCCATTGGGGTAATAAGACGATGGCTTCCATGCTTTATGAGAATCATTACTCTTAAATGTTCATAGTCATAGTTTTGTGAATAATCTGGGCGTTCACAAAGCGGAGAGACTAGCATGTGTTGGACAATTATGACACATAGCATCATTATTTGTACAGATCAGGGTGTTGTTGTACAAATTAACTATGTGACAAAGGAAATTGCTATTTTATCATTTGTAATTAGATTACCAAGATATATAAATGATAAAAGGTCCTTATGATTAGTTCCGGATTGAGATGATATGAGACAATATCAATCCACGTAGGTTTAATCATTAAATATCCTTAGTCGTAGTATTATCGAGATTGGACATCGATAATGCGGAATAGACTAGTATTACACTTGTGCGCGTTGTGGGAGCATAACGACATAGTTCTCATATATTTGGGTATAGGATACTCATGCAAGTATAATAGGAGGTTGTGTTTACCGATGGTACGAAAACAGCTTCTATCTGGATAGACCCCTCAGAATTCCATTGGTAGTATGACTATGTGTCTATGGAAGTCCGAATCAGGGTAGGTGTATTTGGTCTTAACCTGAGACTTGCACCGCTAATACTTGAGACAATCAATATACTTTGGTTTTGGTCGACCAGGGCTTTAACAGGTTCTGTGTATGCCTCTTCTGGGTATATTGAGAATTGTAGTGTATTGGGTGTGATGTCAAGACGAAAGTATCACTCCAGTCATAGTGGAGATGATGATCACGTAGGATACGGAACTGATGCTCTTATGTACTGCAGTCATCGAGATAATATGACTAGGTCATGATTATCCGATTATAGAGACTAGTTACCAGAGATCCGATATGTGCTTCGTATGGGGCAGACACAATTCCAGCCCTATGCCTTGTACGTGACATCCGATGCTGGATCTTAATACGCAATACTACATATACTACGCCTGATAAAGATTACATATTCCTTTAAGAATATTTCTGGAGAATTGGGTAGGCACGGTGCTTTGCTAGAAGCCAACCATGTCTTGTAAATCGGTAAAAATGTAGTACTAGGTACGTACGTGTTCGGATAGTCCGACGACCGGATTTACTGCCAACATATCCGGGGATCTCATGGGTCGCTTCCCGAAGATTCACCGATGATGTATGACTCGCACTTTATTAATTTGAGATTAATTATATGAGAGAGAAAATTAATCTGGGATTAATTACAGATATATTTTATCTGGGATAAAATATTATTTAAAGAGAGAGAACGATTAATTTGGAATTAATCGATAAAATAATATATTCGATATATTATACGAAATTAGATTTCGACGCAGAATTGAAATTAGATTTTAATTCGGGCAAACGAGTTAATTTAGAATTAATTCGCTAGCGACGTGAATAGTAATTTTGCTAGGCATAATTATTTAATTAAATTTGATTTAATTACGTCGCAACAGAAAATTCGTTCATTTGGAATTAGCGAACCCGAGCCCGGGAGTGTTTGCGGGCCCACTCGCATTTCGAATTCAAGTGCGGCCCACAAGTCACATCAAGCGTCAAATCACTAGTCAATCAAGGGATGGAAGTCACATCACTTTGAGTGAAGTGATGCTTGTCATCATTGATTGATGTGAATAGTGATGTGAGTTGTTGTAGGCATTTATTGCCATTTTGGCTCCAAAATATTGTTTGACTTTTTGAAAGGATATACATAATTTTGGAAAATAATTTTGGTATTAGTTTTTTGGAAAAACAAAATACAAAAAAAAAAAACTAACTCAACATACCTCTCTCTTCTCTTCTTATTTTCGGCCAAGGGCCAAGATTCTCTCCCAATTTTTCTTCAAATCCGTGAGCACCAAGGAGAAAAATGTGAAGATTTGTTGCAAATTTTCACAAGTGCTAGCACACATTAGGAGTCTTACGAAGGTGATAGGGAAACCCACCCATGGGCATGGAATGCACACCCAAGCTTGGAGCTTGGCCGAACTCTTAGAGCACAAAAATGGAGGCTATTGCTGAGAGCACCTTGGAGGAAATGCTTGAAGATTTTTGTTGTTCCTCACATCGCAAAAGCCGATCTTTGTAAGTATGATTCCGCCATACTTCTTATGAGTATTCACATGATTTCATTGTTTAATTTGATATTGGGACTAATCTAGAAACCCAACAATGGTATCTTGATCCTTGTTTAAGCATGGAATTGGAATTAGGGTAAAATTAGGTAAAAATGATTTGAGCATGTTTTGATGAAATTGATTGTTAATATATGCTTGAATGATGATAACATGGTGGTATGTATGATCAATTGATGAAAATTAGATTGGATCAATTTTTCCCCAAATTTGAGGCTTGGTCGAAAGTTTAGTGTTGCCCTAAGTCATGATGATTTTTGATTTTGATCATTGGATGAGTTGAAATCATTTGGGAAATGTTGATTTAGGATTTAATTGGATTGAATTCGGAATCGGACAAAAATTCCCCTAAATACCGTGACTTGTAGCATGTAAAATGATATGATTTTTTGATTCAATTGTATTGGACATAAGTTGATGATGATAAGCATAATTAATTGAGTAAATTAATGTTTTTGAAATGTTAATTTAGTTAATTAATTATAGCTATACACTTTAATTAATTAATTGTGAAATTTGGAATTTTGTAATTTAATTAATTGGGCCAAATTTGGAATTGGGCTTGTAAAAGTTGTATTTGGGCTTAATGGGCTTCGTTGGGCCAAGTTTGGTTTAGGCTAATTGGTTGGATCCAATTGGGCCCAAAATCATATCCATAAAGTCCAAATATAATTAAATGGGCCTTTAATTTTAATTGGGCCTAAATTGATTTCTTGGCAAATAAAGGTGATTCCTTAAATGGGCTTTGGTATTTGGGTTTGACCCACATTGACCAAAACTCTATGCCTTAAGAAATTAATTGAAAGTCCATTGGACTTTAATTAAATTTACATTGGATGTTAATTGGGCTTTGAGACCCGTAACGATTAGATTTGGAATCTAAGTCGTAAAGGCACATTAAAAAGTGTAATTATTTAATTTTGAATTAAATATAGAATTAGTATTAAATACAAATTAAATTGGATTTAATGTTGTAGTTTAATATAATTCAAGAATTCGTACTTTGAATACTTATTCGCAAAACGAGTTTGACTCGCGCAAAATCAAATCGTTGTTTGAACATTGGATGATCATTAATTTCAGATTAATTATTTGAATTAGATTGATTGATAACATGCTTTGTATGAATACATGGATGCGATGTATGGATAATGTATATCGGATGGATATTAGATGGGTGAGGGCAATTTTGGAAATTATTGTAATAAATTTAGAATTTATTAAATTGGACCTGCGTGTCCAGCCTATTACCTCTTGACTCTTTGTATTTCTCTTCTCACCTGATCCCCTCAATGTAAATGAGGTTTCTTTAGAAGTGTTATGTAATCGGGTAGAAGTAATACTTGTGCTAGCGGGAGAGAGGAAATTGAGAGATTTGTTCTAGGAACAAAATGTGTTAAGTATCCATCTGCATATCATTATTATATTTATTTATACGCGCCTTATTATGTTTTTAGAATGCATGTTTAAGGGTGTATGCTGATGAGACATTAACAAAGATAATTAATTGGTTGCCAATTATGCGGAAAAAACCTTAAACATATATTAAGCGTTTTTCCTTCCATTGAGTGATTCTTACTCAAGATCCAAGATTGGCACTGGTTTGTTGGTCAAATTCAAGACCTTTGTCCATCGCGAATGTGTTTGAATCATGAAGGATTTGTTCCATATCGGTGTCTTGTCCAAGTTGTGATTTGTTGGCCAAAGTCAAGATCACTTCTTGTTCATCGACATCGGTTACGAAGCTTTCCATGGTCAATGGGTTCCGCTTAACTGGGATCATTAAGTTTGTTGTGCCAAAGCCAAGACTTAATTGATTCAGAGGAAAAAGGTTAGGGAATATATTGGATATATTGGCATATATAGGATATATGTTTCGGACTTGGATGTCCACCTACTTGATCTAGGAATTGGATGAGATCCAATTGATATTAGAGATCTACCTAGTTAATTATCATACAATTTGTTGGCCAAAGTCAAGATTGTGTGTTATTTAACGGGATCCTAGCCCACTAGGAAACAAGGTTTCCCGAGTACTCCACAGAGGGTTAGAGGCTCGCCGAAAAATAGTGGGAGGCAAGTATTAAATTTGCAATATTCGTTTAGTTACTTGCCAATACGCGCTCATTTCAATTTTTCGTCAAATAAATTAATATTAGTTGGACTAATATTTAATCGTTGTTTTAATTGAACACTTGGACTATATTCAAACTAATTCAATTATATTTGATTATATAATTGGATTATAGTAATCAATATATTTGAATTTAACCAATCAAATTATAGTTGATTATATAGTTAGACTATAGTAATCATTATAATCAATAGTACCTAAAATCGTTGATTAAATAGTTGGACTATAGCAATCAAAGATAACTAGAAGATTAGCGTTTAAAATATAAACCTGGGTGAAAATATTTTAAACGACTTTAATTTTCAAATTGGGAATAAAATCTCAGGATAGTCCTGGGAACCGAGAAGTTACTTTATTTGATGTAGTGACGTCTCGAGCCTAAGGCCAGAGTTGAGCAAATAATAGAACATGATATTTGGAATATTCATGTGATGATAACTTTAGTGCTTAATCTGTTATGCTTGCCACAAAGACTCCTTAATTTCTTAGTCAGAACTAAGGATTAGATCCTTATAGTATGATAATGAAATTGAATGATCTTCATAGATCTATCCTTAGATCTTAGAAGTACAAATTGCAATAGAAAAACTCTTGGAGAGTTAATGGCTATACTCAATGAGACAAAGCCAGAGTTTGCAAAAGGGCAAAAAGGGCAAGGCGCATCTTATTTCGACATCCCAGAAGGCCAAGGCTTGGCCGAAAGCTTCTGGGGGTGGAAAAGGGCAAAGGCAAAATCATTATAATCTTCTGGGAAGACATATGACATATCCCAAAATGTCTGCCTAAACTTTGGCAAACAAGGTCACTGGAAGCGTGACTGTCGTATGGACAAGGCAGACATGAAGGAATTGAAGACGGGCAAGGCTCCGACTTCAAATATGTTTGTCATCAATATGTTCACTACTTGTATTAAAATTGGATTTTAGATACTGGATGTGGTACATAAATATATGTACTGGTGTGCAGAATCTACTGATAAGCAGGATACTGACTTCAGTTGAGATTTATCTGCGAGTTGGAAACGGGACGAGAGTCGCTGTTTTAACCGTAGAAACCTAAGTTTAGGAACTACTCTTCGGGTGTGTACTTAAATTAGGAAACTGTTACAATGTAACTAGTTTGAGTAGAAACATTATCTCTATATCAGAGTATAATTCGTTGCGGATATACCTTTATATTCTAGAACACTAAAGTGTTTTATTTTATAAAGATGATATTGAGATAAACACATTAGATGTGAATAACAGTATTTATATTTAGAATATAAATGAATCTCAAACGTATGACATGACAAATAAATAGCTCAAACTGAATTGATCAGTTGAAACTTAAAAGTGGCATCATAGTCTGGGACACATCAAACAAGACTCGTATATCCACACTTTTGAAGAGTGGATACTAGGACGGATTTGATTCTATTCAAATAATATCTGCGAATCTAGTTTATTAGGCAAAGTGCTTGAAATACTTTTTACTTGGTAAAAGTGCAAATGCCACCGATCTGTTAACCCTCGTTCATAGTAACGTAAGTGGACCCATATCTAGTTAGGCTAGATGTGGATATGAACACTTCGTAACCTTTACGGATGTGGCATCGCGTTATGGTTATGTGTTTCTCGTGAAACACGGATCAGAAACTTTTGATGAATTCAAAGAGTTTCGACACGAAGTAGACAAACAGATCGGCTATAGTATTAAAACCGTCACGGTTAGTCCATGATGGAAAATACTTAAGCAATAAGTTTCTCAAATACTTGAAAGAGTATAGTATTCTTTCAATGAAGACTCCTCCCGGAAAACATCAATTTGACGGTGTGTCCGAACGGAGAAATCGAATTTTATTAGACATGATAAGGTTAATCATGAGTCACTCTGAGCTACCATTTCCTTATAGGGATACGCATTAAAAAGTGCAAAACTTATTTTGAATAAGGTTCCATAAAAATCTGTTTGACAGACTTCATATTAGATATGAACAGGAAAGAAATCGGGTTTTCTCATTCCTGAAGATTTGGGAATGCTAGGCATATGTTTGGATGATACCAAACTAGAACCCAAATCGAATAAGTGCCTAATTTGTAGGTTATCCTAGGGTAACCAAAGTATAGTACTTATACAATTCACTAGAGAACAATATAATTGTTGCTCTCCATGCGGTTTTCCTAAGAGGAATACCTATATGCAGTGGTAAGTGGAAGGAAAGTAAAACTCGATGAAAATCGGAGTAATACTATTCCAGGCACCGATTCCTTAATAGAACACAGACAGTTCATCAGGGATGAAACTATACCAATAATCTTCGAATACACAACACCGCGCAAGTCAGAGAGAGTCAAAAAACAACCTGGGAGGTATGGGTTTCTGATCTCACCTCGTAAAAGATGTCAATCTTATTGAGGAATACGAACTGACTATGTATGAGGAAGTGATACAAGGTATCGACTCCCTATAATTGCAAAGTGCCATGAAATCCGAAATGGATTCCATGTATATCAACTAAGTTTAGACACTGGTTGATGTACCAGAAGGAATTGTGCCTATTGGTACTATATAAGTCTTCAAGGAAGACATACATAGATGGAAACATACCAACGTACAAAGCTAGGCTTGTAGCGAAAATGTATCGTTATCTACATTGTGTCGATTATGACGAAACCTTTTATCTGTTGCCATGGTTGAATCCATTTGGATAATGCTTGCTTATGCTGCATGTTTCATTTATGAAATATGGAAGCTGAACGTCAAAATCGCTTTCCTTAAACGGAAACCTTTTGGAGGATGTTTATAACATCCTGACGGTTTTGTCGTACCAAAATGAGCAAACAAGGTTTGCAAGTTAATTCGATCCATTCATGGATTGAAGCAAGCATTGCGTTCTTGGAACTATCGTTTTGATGTAATCATAATGGTATATGATTTAATTCAAAACGAAAATGATTATTGTGTATATAAGGAGGTTAGTGGGAGTGCACTGACAGTGATTGTCCTAAAAATGATGATATGTCATTTCTTTGGAATGATATTCCCATAATACAGTCGGTGAAAGCTTGGCTTTCATGAAAATTCTCCGTAGAATTCTTTGGAAAGACAACATTTATTCTAGGAATAAGGATCTACTGGGATAGATCTAAAAGTTGTTGGCACTCTCCAAGAACTCGTACATTGAAATAAATGTACGCGACCTGGTGTCTCATATGTTTTGAGCATATGGAGTCACATTCAGGCCAATCCAAGTGATAGTCACTGGATTGATGTTAAGAACATCCTTAAGTATCTTAGATGAACTAAGGATGTTGTCTTATACTATGGAGAATGAGAACTTGAAGTGACTAGGTTCACCGTTGCAAGTTTCCTAACCGATAAAAATGACTATAAGTCGTAATAAAGGTACTATATAGTTTGAATAACGGAACAGTAAGCTGGAAATTTTCCAAGCAAGATACTGTTGTCGAATAAACAACAAAAGTGGAATATTGCTGCAGCTGAGGCAGCAATAGAAGCCTTTTGGATCGATAATAATCCTAATTAGATTAGGAGTAGTTCTGTTAGCAGCTGAGCTAGGCTACAGCACAGGCTAAAGAATTAATGGTCTCATCAACGATCCAGATATATACTTCAAATATTCATCTGATTCGTTCGGATCATACATCGTGGCGATGTGATGATTGAATAAATCGCATCAAATGATAACCATGCAAATCCGCTGATGAAAGTATTTTCTCAGCAGAAGTTTGAGCGAATCGTACATAGTTCAGGTGTAGGACACTTGAGTGATTGGCTATAGGCCAAGTGGGAGATTGTTGGACAATTATGACCCATAGCATCACTATTTATACAGATCATGGTGTTGTTGTATAAATTAACTATGTGACAAAGGAAATTGCTCTTTTATCATTTGTAATTAGATTACCAAGATATATAAATGATAAAAGGTCCTTATGATTAGTTCCGGATTGAGATGATATGAGACAGTATCAATCCACGAAGGTTTTATCATTAAATATCCCTAGTCGTAGTATTATCGAGATTGGACATCGATAATGCGGAATAGACTAATATTACACTTGTGCGCGTTGTGGAAGCATAACGGCATAATTCTCATATATTTGGGTATATGATACTTTTGCAAGTGTAATATGAGGTTGTGTTTACCGATGGTACGTAAACAGCTTCTCTCTAGATAGACCCCTCAGAATTCCATTGGTAGTATGACTATGTGTCTATGGAAGTCCGAATCAGGGTAGGTGTATTTGGTCTTAACCTGAGACTTGCACCGCTAATACTTGTGACAATCAATATACTTTGGTTTTGGTCGTCCAGGGCTTTAACAGGTTCTGTGTACGCCTCTTCTGGGTATATTGAGAATTGTAGTGTATTGGGTGTGATGTCAAGACGGAAGTATCACTCCAGTCATAGTGGAGATGATGATCACGTAGGATACGAAACTGGTGCTCTTATGTACTGCAGTCATCGGGATAATATGACTAGGTCATGATTATCCGATTATAGATACTAGTTACCAGAGATCCGATATGTGTTTCGTACGGGGCAGACATAATTCCAGCCCCAGGCCTTGCACGTGACATCCGATGTTGATCGTAATACGCAATACTACGTATACTACGCCTGATAAAGATTACATATTCCTTTAAGAATATTTCTGGAGAATTGGGTAGGCACGATGCTTTGCTAGAAGCCAACCATGTCTTATAAATCGGTAAAAACGTAGTATTAGGTACGTACGTGTTCGGATAGTCCGACGACCGGATTTACTGCCAATATATCCAGGGATCTCATGGGCCGCTTCCCGAAGATTCACCGATGACGTATGACTCACACTTTATTAATCTGTGATTAATTATATGAGAGAGAAAATTAATCTGAGATTAATTACAGATATATTTTATCTGGGATAAAATATTATTTAAAGAGAGAGAACGATTAATTTGGAATTAATTGATAAAATAATATATTCGATATATTATACGAAATTAGATTTCGACGCGGAATTGAAATTAGATTTTAATTCGGGCAAACGAGTTAATTTAGAATTAATTCGCTAGCGACGTGAATAGTAATTTTACTAGGTATAATTATTTAATTAAATTTGATTTAATTACGTCGCAACGGAAAATTCGTTAATTTGGAAAATTCGTTGTTTTTTTTGGTCAAATTTTTCAATTTTAATTAAAAAAAATTGGCTTGGTAAAAAAGGTGACACATGGCAAATTATTTGCCATATATTACAATTAATATATATTAAATAATTAGCCAACACTTTACAAATGTATAAATTATAATAATAATAATTCAATTCATTAATTGAATCAATCATTACTAACTTTACAAATGTCAAGCTACCATTTGCCAATTAATGTGTATCTATTCTAATTATGTATCAAATACCAATAGACATTAGAACGACCAAAATATACCCCATCATGTGAATTTTTGTTTGCTGATTAAACGATTCGAATTAACTAATGTAATCCGTTAAAGTATTATGAATAATCTATATTATTCATAACGCGTTGCCCAAGTGCTTAATGAGTACACTTCATATTGTGAGACTCTCTAAGTTTAGGTATATCTGTCATGGAATCCAATTTCGTGTCCATAATTCACCCACTCATGAATATGACGACCACATAATATCTCGCTGAACTATGCAAGTCGAGGTCATTGCATACGTATAATACCTCCGCCACAGGCTATCAATATTATACCGGGGATATAGATAAGAACGTCAAATACTTAAGGTATAATATAGTCGACTTTCAAATTTACGATCTCTAAATAACACTCGGAACTAACTTTCGAAGTATACCACGACTATGTATTTACTAGATCGCAAATACATACATGATACATATGCCATGTACACATGACTGACAGATTTTATTTGATACTCATAGGATATCATGAGCATCGGTCCACACCCAACAAACAGGCGGATGTATGATCTAAATAGATCGGTGACGTGACTGCCATCAAAATATGGTGGATATCTCATTCATCCACAATGGTATCTCAAGTCGAATGACCATTATGCTACTCGACATGAGAAGATTCCTATTGACGTTGGTGTACCATATTTTATGAAATCTTTGATGAGTCGTTCAGTGTTTATCAAATAAACACCAACATGTCTATATGAGTCTCCAAAGACTCATGGTTCATTGAGATAAACCATCGGACTAAGTCACGATATACGACATGTACTGATCTCAGCGGATTTTACTAACCGACCCGTGTCAGTAAATCTTGACCATGAACTTTATTTGAGAATATACAACTTATAGTGACGCTTCTCAATGTCAATTACAAATTACTTTGTAACTGCGCACTACATAATATATTATCGGGTCTTTGTCTAATATATACATATCACTAAATCATATAGTTTCAATCTAATCGTAATTAGATCAAATATGTATATAAAAGTAAGAAGTACTACCATAAATAAGTAATATTGCGGAAAAAAGAATTGTTCATATTCATGAATTAGACATAAATACGATTCAGATTGGCACTCCGAGCACCAACCTTAACAATTTCTCCCACTTGCTCTAGTGCCAATCTATATTATTATATACACTTCTCAATGTGTATCACATACTCATGGCCCTTAAGAGTTCACCAAACACTCAAGAGGTAGGCAATAACAAGTAGGTCTGCTATAGCATATTGAGTTTGTCCAACAAACCCAATCATTTCCCTTAGCCAAAATCATTCATATTTTGTATAACCGAAGTTATACATCAATATGACTCAGATGGAACATCAATATTGTGCTACAAATACTGAGTTGTCTATGTATGTAAGGATCAAATCCAAAATACTATGTAGACAACTGCAAGCACAACACTAATATCAAAACTTCTAATCTATAAAGTCACTATGCAACTTCATAAGTCAATACTTTACAAGTTACAACTGATTCTACTAATACAGTAGAATCAACCGTGACACTCCCACTGCATCTTTTCTGACTCTATATGACGTAAACTGTCTATCGTCATAATTGGACTCAAAACTAATCTGGCCTAATGGTTGTAGACTATATTCTCTATGAATAAGAAAGTCATTCTTAATATCTCAAAGATAACAAAGAACTTGTTTCAAGACACATCCTATGTTCTACAGCGTATCAAAATAACTCGTAACAATTACGAGTAAATTGATATCTTTAATCGTACATAATATAGTATACATTATGCCATCATCCTATGATACATGAGATTGATTAAACATTCTAATCAATTTCTCTTTCGACAAAAGAATCATCCTTTACGAAAGATGAATACTATATACAAGAGACACACTAACTGTCAAACAGTTATACTAACTGTCACACAGATAGTCTTGTTGTGTCCTTTATTAGATCATATCTAATGCACGACTAAATGCAATGACCTCGACTTGCATAATTTTTCATGTTTTAAATACTAATACTCATCCAACACATCTAAATGACATATTTTCATCAAAAAAATTCCATATTTTCCATGTCAAAAACAGTGAGAAAAAAATATCATTTTTCATGTTTTAAATTCAATTTTTACAAGATTAATCAAATTAATCTTACACCAATTAAGTCATACCAATATGAAATATCTTTAGAATATTCTAGGTTATTTTAGAGTGGCGCAATAGCTCTACAATGGCAACCAAGTTGTCCAACAATAAATTGAAATAAAATTTCCTTAATCTAGTTCAAAGTTTATACATGCATCAAGCTTCTCAATCCATCATCCAATCCAAAAAACCCTAAAATCAAAGTAGAAAATAATCTCTACAACCATTGCAAAAAACACAAAAACAACAAAGAAACAATTTTCTAAGTTAAAGAAACTCAAAGATTACCTTTAATCTTCTAACTTCTTCAAACTTTGTTATTGCGTGTGGGTTTTTTCTTTCTTTCTTCAATTGGGCGTTTTTGAAGGATGAAAAATCTAGGGTTTTTTCAAGTCAACCACCACCAAAAATGAAAGAAAAACAATTTTTCTTCTTTGAAAACCAAAAGTGGCGTGAATGGTTGTTTTTTTTTTTTGGTTAAATTTTTCAATTTTAATTAAATAAAAATGACTTGGTAAGAAAGGTGACACATGACAAATTATTTGCCATATATTATAATTAATATATATTAAATAATTAGCCAATAATTTACAAATGTATAAATTATAATAATAATAATTTTAATTCATTAATTGAATCAATCATTACTAACTTCACAAATGTCAAGCTTGTTAGGGTTGGTGCTCGGAGTGCCAATCTGGATCAAATTTATGTCCGATTCATAAATACGAGCAATTCTATTTTCCATAATATTACTTAATTATTGGTAGCACCCTTGTCTTTTATACGCTTATTCAATCTAATTACGATTAGATATTTGATTACGATTGGATCGAAACTGAATCTGAGTCAGTGATACCTATATATTAGACAAAGACCCTAGGATTTGCAATATAGTGCGCAGTTACAATGTAGTTTGTAATTGATATTGGAAAGTGCACTATTAGTTGTATATCCTTAAATAAAGTTCATGGTCAAGATTTACTAACACGAGTCGGTTAGTAAAATCCGCTGAAACCAGTACATGTCGTATATCTTGACTTGGTCCGATGGTTTATCCCAGTGAACCATGAGTCTCGGGAGACTCGTATAGACATGTATGTGTTTATTTGATAAGACACTGAATGACTCACTGAAGATTTCCTAATAGATGGTACACCAACGTCAATAGGAATCTTCTCGAGTTGAGCGAGCATAATGGTTATTTGACATGAGATACTACCATGAGATATATGAGTTATCCTCCACACTTTGATGGTAGTCACGTCAATGATCTATTCATGATCAGACCTCTGCCTGTTCGTTGGGTGTGGACTGATGCTCATGATATACAGTGCGTATCAAGATAGGATCCGTCAGTCCTTTGTACAGGGCATAAACATCCTCACGTGTTTATGATCTTGTAAATCCATGACAGTGGTATAACTTCGGAAATAAATTCCGAGTATTATTTAGATATCGTAAATTGAAAGTCGATTATATTAAACCGAACAGATTTGACATTTTCATCTATATCTCAAGTATAATACAGATAGTATGTGACATAGGGATTATACGTATGCAATGAACTCGACTTGTATAGTTTAGCGAGATTATCTGTCGTCGTCATAATTCATGAGTGGGTGAATTATGGACACGAAATTGGATTTCGTGACGGATAAACCTAAACTCATAGAGTCCCACAATATGAAGTGTACTCGTTGAGGACTTGGGTAACTCGATATGAAGAATATGGATTATTCATAATACTTCACCGGATTAAATGAGTTAATTCGGATCGTTTAATCGGTTACACGATAACACGTGTATTATAGGATTTTGTCCGATAATAATTATTGTGTATTTATATTTGATACATGATACGATTAGATACACGTTAATTATTTGTCAAATATGATTTTGACACATGCCATAAATATATATTTGTTATTTATTGTAAATAAAAATACATATGTAATAATAATTACATTAATTAATTATTTGGATATGTAATTGTTAAATATTTGAATTATTAATTAATAAACTTTTTCCATAAAGGTTATGGAATTTGTCCAATTATTATTGGTCAACATGGCATTAATTAAGTTAGACTTTATGTGTCCAATTTCGATTGGATATTATAAAGTGTAATTTATTTAATTTGATTAAAATGACATTGATAAAATTGCCGCCCCTTTATGAAAAAGTCGGTCAAGCTTCTTCTTTTTAAAAAAATTATTTTTCTCTCTCTTGTTCACTTTCACCATGGCCGAAACATTTTTTCAAAATGGGTTTGAAAAATGTTTGAAGAATCCATGAAGATTTGAAGGAAAATTCAAGAAAAAGGCATAGAAAACAAATGATTAAAGGTAATCCACTTAAACCCTAAGCATAGAAATTTGATTTCTTATTTCTTGTTGATATAGAAATGTTCTAGGGTTCCTTAAAATTCAGAAAATTAGGGCTTTTGGTTGTGGTGGTTGAATTAGAAGCTTGTTGGCACGTGTGAAGTAGTATTGGAATGAATTATGTAATTAGTTTCCAATTTAATCAATTGTTGATGAGTTGCTATTCTAGAGTGTTATGACCACTCTTATGGCACCTAGAAATTTTCTTGGGTTGTTCACGTATGGTGACTTTAATTGGTGTTTTGATTAATTGATTTAATCTTGAAATTTTGGATTTAAAGCATAAAAAATGGTAATTTTTGGTTCTTGATCAGATCTGCCCAAAGTGGAGATTCTATGATGATTTTGATGTCATATGAATGTAATGGATGTGTTTAGGGAGTTGGAACAATTTCCAGAAAGTGTTTCCGAATTGAAACAAGCGAAAACGGCCAAAAACGACGTTGCCGGGTGACTTTTGAGTCAACCGGGTGACGGCTATCCAAACAGTGAGTTCGTCACTGTTTGGGCAGCCCATGAACTGCCCTGAAACTATTGGGGATGACCTGGGTAGTCCCCATAAGTGTTGGGTGGTCGGTTCAGTTGAAAACGTGTTTTGCATCATTTTGCGGAAAAACGATTTTCGTAAAAGTTTCGTGAAGTTTCATCCTTATTTATGTCACTATTTGATATTGAATAAATAATTTTAGGTGAAATATGAATAAATTATTCATATTAGATATTGAATAATTTATTCGGTAATTTGAAAAAGTTTTTTAAATGACGATTTCGCCCGAATCGCACTTCCGCTGCGCCCGTCGCCCAAAACCCCAACAAAAATGGTATCAGAGCGGGTCTGATGCGTCATCCA
This sequence comes from Zanthoxylum bungeanum, assembly GCA_019454045.1. Classification (NCBI taxonomy): domain Eukaryota; kingdom Viridiplantae; phylum Streptophyta; class Magnoliopsida; order Sapindales; family Rutaceae; genus Zanthoxylum; species Zanthoxylum bungeanum. Next base: position 34,832 of record SKCR01044723.1, read on the forward strand.
TTACATTATTCATGCTTGATATTTGATATATAATCCAATTTTAATGTTCACACATGCTTGTAATCTATATATGTTTCTTAAGTTTTCAGTCCTACACTAACAGAAATGTAACTAAAATTTAATAGTTAAATTGTGTTATGTTTTCTAAAGTAGAATTGAAATGTTTAGATTAAAATTCTGCATTTGATGTAGATTATAGCTTCCTTAGGAAAATCCTCGCTTAGAAATATGACTGTAAAGTAATGTGTATTGGATACATGTTTCTTGGTCCGTCTTGTCAGTACGGTTTATGGGTATCTTTCTATAATTGCATCCGAGATCGTGCCAAAGCTGTGAGGGTGTAGGTTATAGAATTATCATCCATACCGGTTGTATATTGATACTTGACAAATTCAAGTGAAAGTGGAAATCCTGAACGTGCCAAAGCTATCAGAACTACATCGATAGCTTGAGTTTGTCATTGACAAGTAAAGCCTTGATACGCCTCCTTGTGAACGTGCCAAAGTTGTCATAACGAGAAACAGTCAGGACCAAAACCAGGAGTCACTGTTGAGTGATTGACAAAGAGTTGTCTACCTAATGCATATACGTAGGTGAGATCATACCAAAGCTATGAGTCGAAATATATTCATGGGATCCTACTCTCACTATGGAATTCGACTTGATTATTGAATTCCCGTTGTCCATTGGGAATCACGATATTATGTAAAGTAATGGGAGACACTGCTGAGTTTAAAATCCATAACTTAAGCAGTGTGTAATATTTTGGAATTTACTGCTTTCGTTTTCCTTTATTATAAATTATTTATAGATCTACATTTCTAATCCACTGCATAGTATATTACTTGAATATATTTTGTGACTTTACTTATGGTTGCGCAGTTCTAGAATAGGTTCTAGAAAGACAATAGACTTTGATATTGTTAGATTAGTTGAAACCACGGGAACCGTTGTTCTGATTTCCTTGAAAATCAAGATGGTTTGCGACTTAGTTACTAAGTCACAGTTATGTAATCTAAATAGGATATCTGATTTAGGATATAATTATCTAGAAAGGATATTTTCTTATACAGTAAGAATTGACATGAATAGTTCATGTCTCGAGATTCTAGACTGGCATTAAGAAAACCCATTTAGTATTTGTTTATCTTTTAATGACGTTTCTTGGCTTTTAGTGACTTTTAGAAGTCACGTGTCTGATACGATTGCTAATCAATTATTTTACAATCGTTTTGAATAATTTAACGTAAATTATAAAACTTAAGTATGAAGATGCGTATAGTTGTGTATAGAGATTTTTGATTCTCACAATACGACGACTATAGGTATTGGATACTAGATCTCCCGTCTAGTTAATTAAAATAATATTTAATGACTGTTTTGATATTTGATATCAGAACTTGTGACTATTGGATAAATACTTTTTCTTTATAAATAGTTGTTACATATTTTAATATGACTAGTAGTGTCATTAATGAAAGATAAGCATTAAGAAAAATATTCGGTAAAATAAATAACTTAGAACTGTGTTTTATGAGATTTTATCATAAAAGCATTAGATGCTTGTTCCGTATGGTAAAGGATTGTCTGATACGAGTTCACACCACATATCCTTATCCATTTAATGAATATTGTATTCATGATGTGATTAAATCTCATTTAACCGATGATCACCATTGGACAACAGATTTATTAAACTAATACATTGGATGTATGTAGTTTAATGAATTAAAAATTCCTTAGATAGTTTTCTTTACTCCGTAACTTTGTTGATGAATTGTCATGACTTAGTTGTGAGTTTCTAAAAGAAAATATATTGAACGTCTTGAATAGTTTGAGAACTTTCAATATGTTTTTGATGAAACTCGGATAGAATATTGAGAATAATTCAAAGATATTCTATTTGTAGTATTGAAAACTGTATCTTTAGAAATTCATTGCGCGTCTTGAATTGTTCGAAGATGTTTAATATGATCAAACGCATGAATTTAAGGCAATTAGTTCTAAAATTATTTAATAAATATGATTCTTACTCAATATTAAACTTCTGTGATTCCATTTTGATGGAATTGGTCAGTGGGAGTTATCAAATCTTATATGATTTGATTCGTTGATATTGAGTGTTACCGAATTGGTTTTCAATACTTTTGGGGTTATGCTCCAGAAACACCAATTCGTCTTTTTAATTAAGGTTCCATTTGCTCATACAGTTACATATATGATATGTATAAGTAAAAAATTTGAATCTTGAAAAGTTTAATATTTGAATCTTTCTTTTGTATAATGGTTATATAATTGAAAGTACTTGTACCTCAGAGGTATGAGTGAAAAGTTTATCATTTATTCTATTTAAATAGAATATTCTATTCTATTTGATAGAATATCTTTTCTACGATCCCGAGTAATAAAATTATTTTGTTACTTGGTGGTTAACATGTTGACGATTGCAGAAATTTTTTGACTTAGTGAAGTCAAATGTGTGAGTGATAAAGTATTTGATATCGATAAGTTCAATAGGATGTCAGAATCATTTACAAAGTATTTGATACTTAATGATTCTGTTGTTTTCTTATCGAAGAAAATTATCCTATAACGTATAGTGGGAGCAGTATTTGATATCGATTTTGGAAATAAGCATTGAACCATAGATCTAAGAATGTTCATAGCTTACTACGATCGAGTTTTGAACTTGATTGAGCTTTGGTTATGAATAGTTCATAAAATTTGCAAATTGTTTGCGCAGCAAAAGCAAAGTGAGCTTGATAAATGTTTGACTTTTATAGTATGACAATTAGAAAGGTTATCCTCAGTAGTCTATTGTAGACTCTGAGGATACCTGTCTCTGGTCGCACTAATTGAGCAATTAAGGATCTGTTGGTTAATGTCGATATTAAACTATGTATTTTGGCTAAAGAATGCAAAGTGGCGTTCTTGAGTGATTTCTTGGAATAAGAGATCCGTTGTGATTTCTTTGTTTGAATAATTCATTCTAGAATGGCCCTAGAGTTTGTATTATACTAAGATTACAGTTTGATATTCTCGCTTATAGAGCCTATTGTAGACTCAGATAAGCTTTCCATAAATCAGTGTTCTCTGATTTTGATATTAGTCAGATTGTCTGGTTTTATCGAAGTATAGAGAATACGTATTTGTCAGTAGGATCAGTGGGAGCGTACAAATTTCTTTCTAGTATTATATATCCTAAGTCTTCTTTTCTCCGTGTAAGCAGTGAGAGTTGTATCTGACATATTTGATATAAAGTTTCATATATGATATAAAACTAAGAGACTTGTGAGAAACTCCCATTAGTCGGGCATTAGAATAAAGGACACAGTAATATTATCTGTATGACAGTTAATATAACTGTTTGACAGTTAACATATCTTTTATGTATATAGTGTCCATCTTTCGTAAATGATGATTCCTTTGTCGAAATATAGATTGATTGGAATGTCTAATCAATCTTATGCATCATATGATGATGGCATAATAAATGCTATATTATGTGCGATTAAAGATATCAATTTAATTGTAATTGTTACGAGTTATTTTGATATGATGCTAACCATATGATGGATCTTGAAACATGTTATTTGTGATCTTTGAGATATTAAGAACGAGTTTCTAATTCATGGAGAATTTAGTCTCCAACCATAAGGTCAGATTAGTTATGATCCTAATTATGACATTAGATGGTCTATGTCATATGATGTCAGAAAAGATGCAGTGGGAGTGTCACCATTGATTCTACTAAACTAGTGGAATCAATTGCAACCTGTGAAGTATTGACTTATGAAGTTGCATAGTGACCCTATAAATTAGAAGTTTTCATATCAGTATAGTGCTTGCTATTGTCTCATAGTATTTGGATTTGATCTTTAAATACATAGACAACTTAGTAGCTATAACACAATACTAATATAGCGTCTGAGTCATATTGATGTGGAATTTGGATTCTACAAAATATGAATGATGCTGGTTAAGGAAAACAGTTGGGTTTATTTGACAGACTCGATTTGTTAAAGCTTGCTTACTTGTTGTTGCCTACCTCTTGAGTGCTGGTGAGCCTTTGAGGGCCATAAGTATGCGATACACATTAAAATGTTCATAGGATACCATGGATTGGCACTAGAGCAAGTGTGAGAAATTGTTAGGGTTGGTGCTCGGAGTGCCAATCCGGATCATATTTATGTCTGATTCATAAATACGAGTAATTCTATTTTCCATAATATTACTTAATTATTGGTAGCACCCTTATCTTTTATACACTTATTCAATCTAATTACGATTAGATATCTGATTACGATTAGATCGAAACTGAATATGGTTCAGTGATACATTTATATTAGACAAAGACCTTATGATTTGTAATATAGTGCGCAGTTACAACGTAGTTTGTAATTGACATTGGGAAGCGCACTATTAGTCGTATATCTTTAAATAAAGTTCTTGGTCAAGATTTACTAACATGGGTCGGTTAGTAAAATCCGCTGAGACCGGTACATGTCGTATATCGTGACATGGTCTGATGGTTTATCCTAGTGAACCATGAGTCTCAGGAGACTCGTATAGACATGTAGCTGTTTATTTTATAAGACACTGAACGACTCACTGAAGATTTCCTAATAGATGGTACACCAACGTCAATAGGAATCTTCTCGAGTTGAGCGAGCATAGTGGTCCTTCGACTTGAGAAACCACAGTAGGATATATAAGTTATCCTTCACACTTTGATATCAGTCATGTCAACGATCTATTCATGGTCAGACCTCTTCCTATTCATTGGGTATGGACTGATGCTTATGATATCCATTGCGTATCAAGATAGGATCCGTCAGTCCTGTGTACATGGCTTAGGCATCCTCACGTGTTTACGATCTTGTAAATCCATGGCTGTGGTATAACTTCGGAAATCACTTCCGAGTGTTATTTAGAGACCGTAAATTGAAAGTTGACTATATTATACCGAATGGATTTGACGTGTTCATCTATATCCCAGGTATAATACATATAGCCTGTGACAGATGGATTATACGTATGCAATGACCTCGACTTGTATAGTTTAGCGAGATTATCTATGGTCGTCATAATTCATGAGTGGGTGAATTATGGACACGAAATTAGATTTCGTGTCGGATAAACCTAAACTTAGAGAGTCCCACAATATGAAGTGTACTCGTTGAGCACTTGGGCAATTCGATATGAATAATATGGATTATTCATAATACTTCACATGATTAAATGAATTAATTCGGATCGTTTAATCGGTTAAACGATAACACATGCATTAAGGGATTTTTTCCGATAATAATTATTTTGTATTTGTATTTGATATATAATATGATTAGATACACATTAATTATTTGTCAAATGTGATTTTGACACATGCCATAAATATATGTATTTGTTATTTATTGTAAATAAAAATACATATATAATAATAATTACATTAATTAATTATTTGGATATTTAATTGTTAAATATTTGAATTATTAATTAAAAAACTTTTTCCATAAATGTTATAGAATTTTTCCAATTGTTATTGGTCAACATGGCATGAATTAAGTTAGACTTTATGTGTCCAATTTTGATGGGATATTATAAAGTGTAATTGATTTAATTTGATTAAAATGAAATTGACAAAATTGCCCCCTTTTATGAAAAAGTCGTTCAAGCTTATTCTTTAAAAAAAAATTGTTTTTCTCTCTCTTGTTGACTTTCACCATGGCTGAAACTTTCTTTCAAAATGGGTTTGAGAAATGTTTGAAGAATCCTTGATGATTTGAAGGAAAATTCAAGAAAAAGGCATAGGAAACAAGTGATTAAAGGTAATCCACTTAAACCCTAAGCATAGAAATTTGATTTCTTATTTCTTGTTGATTTATAAATGTTCTAGGGTTCCTTAAAATTCAGAAAATTAGGGCTTTTGGTTGTGATGGTTGAATTAGAAGCTTGTTGGCATGTGTGAAGTAGTATTGGAAGGAATTATTGTAATTAGTTTCCAATTTAATCAATCGTTGATGAGTTGCTATTCTAGAGTGTTATGACCACTCTTATGGCACCTAGAATTTTTCTTGGGTTGTTCATGTGTGGTGACTTTAATTGGTGTTTTGATTAATTGATTTAATCTTGAAATTTTGGATTTAAAGAATGAAAAATGGTAATTTTTGGTTCTGGATCAGATCTGCCCAAAGTGGAAATTCTATGATGATTTTGATGTCATATGATGTAATGGATTTGTTTTGGGAGTTGGAACAATTGCCGGAAAGTGTTTCAGAGTTGAAATAAGCGAAAACGGCCAAAAACGACGTTACCGGGTGACGACTATCCAAACAGTGAGTTCGTTACGGTTTGGGCAGCCCATGAACTGCCCTGACACTATTGGGGCTGACTTGGGTAGTCCCCATAAGTGTCGGGTGGTCGGTTCAGTTTAAAACGTGTTTTGCGTCATTTTGGGGAAAAAAACGATTTTCGTAAAAGTTTCGCGAAGTTTCATCCTTATTTATGTCACTATTTGATATTGAATAAATACGTTTAGGTGAAATATGAATAAATTATTCATATTAGATATTGAATAATTTATTCGGTAATTTGAAAAAGTTTTTTAAATGATGATTTCGCCCGAACCGCGCTTCCGCTGCGCCCGTTGCCCAAAACCCCAACAAAAATGGTATCAGAGCGGATCTGATATTTTATCCATTATATTATTCATGCTTGATATTTGATATATAATCCAATTTTAATGTTCGCACATGCTTGGAATCTATATATGTTTCTTTACTTTTCAGTCATACACTAATGGAAATGTAACTGAAATTTAATTATTAATTTGTGTTATGTTTTCTAAAGTAGAATTGAAATGTTTAGATTAAAATTCTGCATTTGATGTAGATTATAGCTTCCTTAGGAAAATCCCCGCTTAGAAATATGGCTGTAAAGTAATGTGTATTCGATACATGTTTCTTGGTCCGTCTTGTCAGTACGGTTTATGGGTATCTTTCTATAATTGCATCCGATATCGTGCCAAAGCTGTGAGGGTGTAGGTTATAGAATTTTTATCCATACCGGTTGTATATTGATACTTGAGAAATTCAAGTGAAAGTGGAAATCCTGAACGTGCCAAAGCTGTCAGAACTACATCGGTAGCTTGAGTTTGTCATTGACAAGTGAAGCCTTGATACACCTCATTGTGAACGTGCCAAAGTTGTCATAACGAGAAACGGTCAGGACCAAAACCAGGAGTCACTGTTGAGTGATTGACAAAGAGTTGTCTACCTAATGCATATACGTATGTGAGATCGTACCAAAGCTGTGAGTCGAAATATATTCATGAGATCCTACTTTCACTATGGAATTCGACTTGATTATTGAATTCCCTTTGTCCGTTGGGAATTACGGTATTACGTAAAGTAGTGGGAGACACTGCTGAGTTTAAAATCCATAACTTAAGCAGTGTGTAATATTTTGGAATTTACTGCTTTCGTTTTCCTTTATTATAAATTATTTATAGATCTACATTTCTAATCCACTGCATAGTTTATTACTTGAATATATTTTCTGACTTTACTTATGGTTGCGCAGTTCTAGAATAGGTTCTAGAAAGACAGTAGACTTTGATATTGTTAGATTAGATGAAACCATCGGGAACTGTTGTTCCGATTTCCTTGGAAATCAAGATGGTTTGCGACTTAGTTACTAAGTCACAATTAGGTAATCTAAATAGGATATCTAGTTTAGGATATAATTATCTAGAAAGGATAGTTTCTTATGCAGTAAGAATTGAGATGAATAGTTCATGTCTCGAGATTCTAGACTGGCATTAAGAAAACCCATTTAGTATTTGTTTATCTTTTAATGGTTTCTCAAGTCGAAAGACCACTATGCTACTCGACTCGAGAAGATTCGTATTGACGTTGTTGTACCATCTATTAGGAAATATTCTGTGAGTTGTTCAGTGTTTATCAAATAAACACCTACATGTCTGTACGAGTCTCCCAAAGCTCATGGTTCATTGTGATAAACCTTCGGACCAAGTCACGATATACAACATATACTGGTCTCAACAGATTATACTAACCGACCCGTGTCAGTAAATATTGTCCATAAACTTTATTTGAGAATATATAACTTATAGTGACGCTTCCCAATGTCAATTACAAACTACTTTGTAACTGTGTACTACATAATATATTATCAGGTCTTTATCTAATATATACATATCACTAAATCATATAGTTTCAATCTAATCGTAATTAGATCGAATATGTATATAAAAGCAAGAAGTACTACTATAAATAAATCGGTAAAACGTACTACTTGGTACTTACGTGTTCGGATAGTCCGACCACCGAATTTACTGCCAACATATCGGGGATCTCATGGGTCACTTCCCGAAGATTCACCGATGACGTATGACTCGCACTTTTAATTAATCTGGGATTAATTAGATGAGAGAGAAAATTAATCTGGGATTAATTGCAGAGATATTTTATCTGGGATAAAATATCATTTAAAGAGAGATAACGATTAATTTAGAATTAATCGATTAAATAATATATTCGATGTATTATACGAAATTGGATTTCGACGCGGAATTAAAATTAGATTTTAATTCGGGCGAACGAATTAATTTAAGTAATATTGTGGAAAAAAGAATTATTTTTGTATTCGTGAATCAAACATAAATACAATTCGGATTGGTACTCTGAGCACCAACCCTAACAGTTATATCACATTTTCAGTTCATGTACTTAGTTATATTCCAATCTATGTTATCAATCATGTTCTAGATCACTTTTCAGCTCACGTTAGATGTGTCATTTTCATGATCCATGTTCTAGCATGTTTATGTTCTTGTTAAAAAGTACCGGTTAGGTTTTCTATTCGGACGACACTCATCCCATACTTCTTTTAAAATAGGTAATGAGACTTGTATGAGCTTGTGTGCATAAGCCAGTACATGTCACTCCAAATTTTCTTATGCATGAAGTCTTCATCACATGTCTTCAATTTTGTATGCCAAGTTCCATTGTTTTAGTTCAGTTAGGTTTTTCATGATCTATGTGCTATGTTATATATGTTAGTTCAGATCATTGGATTCAAGCTTATGCGTTCACATCAGGTTCAAATTATCAAGTCATGCATGATAGATTTCATCATATGTTTTCAGATCCCTATACTTTAGGCGATGTCAAGTCCCACTATATAGTGTTTCAATACCAACATGTTACTATGTTGGTGTGTGTTTTCATGATTTCCAAATTTAGTTTTATGAGATACAGAGTTCAGCCATAATTATGAATTTTAAACTACTCATACATTTTCGAGCATCAGATACAAGGTTTAGGATGCAATTTAGTTTTCAAATTATATGTATCTTTCATAAGTTGCATATCATGCTTTCAGATTAGGTCATGTCCTGAAACAGGTCATGCATTTAGTCAAGTAATGTAACTTCCAATCAAGCAGGTCAAGCTTAGGTGTTTATACCAGCTCAAGAATTCATGTTCAGTTAAGGTACTTAGGTTCAACTAATATAGCTTCATGACAGGATAAACAGGTTCAGAACTGGTTAACATGTCAATAAGTTGTAGTTTATAATATTTTTCCAGGTTATGTCAATAATCAAGTCATTTAGCTCTGGTAATTTTCTAGGTCATGATAATGTCATTTCAGTTCAGGTTCAGTCGTGTTAGCACGTTCTCAGGTTTTCATGTCAGTTCAGTTCTAATCAGGTTGTAGCCACGATTTTCATGTCAGGTTCTCAATATTCAGCTATGTCAATATTTCCTTAAATTCATTTTCTATGTTTTACCTCATCCAACTTTTCAGCTCTTTTCACGTTCCTTTCAAATTATTCATGATTTGTATTTCAATATTTTCTTTTGGCCTTCTGGCATCCATTCACTAGATATTTCTAAAGATCTGGCCACCATATTCTTCATTTTGGTTTGAAAGTATTCAATTTCATGTATGCAGAGGACAGACTTTAGAGAAGACTAAGCTCAATGGTAGTAATTAGACACCACGGTCACCAGAGTCAAGTATCAGGGCCCGTTAGTTAGTTTTAAGTCCAGTTTGGCCATGAGGCCTTATATGTATAAATGGATGTAGTATGTTTGATAGATTATTAAGTTATGTAGGTATTTTATATGTTAGTCATGTATGTTTATGATTATGTTATGTATATGCATGTTTAAGTTCAGCATATTTATGCAAGTATCAGTGTTGCAGTAATTTATGTAGTGTATGTTCATGTATATGTATGATAGCCATGCATATTAGTATTCAGTCAGTCAGTTCATGTCAGGGTTCGGATGATGGCTAGGTCGTCTCTTGTTGAGATCATATACCTGGATTTTTTGGGTGTGACAAGATGGTATCAGAGCCGTGGTTTATGCTGTAAGGACTATTACGGCTTAGTCAACTCCACATAATTCCTCTTACTCAGTTACATGGTATTATATGCATTTCATATGAAAACTTAATATCACTAGTATGATAATTATGATAGCGTTGTATGTAATAGACATGATAACATTGCACGATAAAGCTGGTGCATGATAGTTCGGTTGCACGATTTGCATGTAGATTATGATTCGGGGATGAATCCTATTTAAGGGGGTGAATGTAACACCCTCGATTTTAGCATGTACAATAATGCACGTTATAGACATCATGGTCATGTAGGACGCGTATGTGATGCTTATTGCTCGCATAATCAGTATACATGTCAATCGTAATGACAGTCCAAGTTCACTGGTATTCGCCATCTTTTTGCACTCATTCAGGCCATATTTCAATTCTGGGACCGGCATACCGGTCTAGATATCGATATACCGATGCCTCTATATTTAAAACATAGCTTATGGGACCGGCACAGATAAAACCGGTCTTCATATCGGTCTCAGCCTTAAATATACCGGTGCCACATCGATATACTGATTCATTAAACTGGTCATCTGGGTCAAGAACTTTAGAGTTTTCTCGCGAAGATCGGTATATCAGCCTATAACACTGACATATCAGTCCCAACGTGTTTACAAAAACAAAATAGCCCTATGAATTTTTAGCTTTTTTTTCTCTCTTGAAGGGGCAAATTTTTACCCATTTCAAACCTAAATTTCTTAATTTTCATGCATTTCAAGCATCATAGAGCTTGGGTAAGTCTCATATTTCCATTTTTAGCATCTATTTTGCATGATTTCACAATTTCTCAACACCCTCATTTTTGGGCACTTCGGTTTTGGGGCTTTTTATGCTCAAATTGTATACTCAATATGTTATATAGGTTTTCATAAGCATGATGCATGCATTATTTTAGTCATAGCCAAGCCACCAAGGGTATAGGTGGTTTTAACCTAGGGTTTGGTTGGTTTAGCCATTTTAGTAATTGAGTAAATAAAATGCATGTTGAGGTATTATAAATGGCTTGGAATGTGCCATTTTAGTTGTAGTTGATATTTGAGGCAAATCAAAGTTCGTTGTAGTTTTGGCCGAAATTGGGGTTTTTGGCCGTTAGTTGATTTTGGGCTGAATGGGTTACAATGAGATGTCTCACTAGCGTCACAGAGCAAAATATAGCACGTCACGAGCATGCCACGACATGTAGCATAAATAGCTTAGTCAAGTAACGTATCATGTTAGTAAAACTTTGAATGTTATGTAAATATCTTAAGCTATCGTGTTAGCCATGTCATCACTTATATATTATTTACATGCATTCACGACATCCATGACCACGATTAGTATTCTTAGTTCCAGTATGCTAATCATACTTAGACACAGATTGTATTAGAGCTTTCACACATGAGTCCTTCCGTGGCATTCAGACACGTTGGCAATGGACGTCAGGCTGTGAGTGGATGTCTTCCTTCTCATTTTTCATGCTTTTCAGTTATCTAAGTTCTTGTTGGAATCTATTTTCATTCCATGTGTTTAATTTATATTCTCATGTTATGCTTTCTCTTGGCACTCTTAGTTGCACTTTAGACATTGCCTTTAGTTAATGCTTTCACTATGTCTTTATTTTATATTCTTGACTTGTGATCTCAGTTCATGCATCTCTTCCATGTATTCAATACATGTAATTCATTTACATTTCCAGCTTATGTTGTTAGATCACATTTTTAGTCATGTATTTAGTTATTTTCTAATTCATGTTATCGATGATGTTCTATCACTTTTCAGCTCATGTTAGATGTGTCATGCTTATTATTCATGCTCTAGCTTATTTATGTTCTTGTTAGAAAGTATTGGTTAGGTTTTCTGTTCGCATGATACTCATCTCATACTTATTTTAAAATAGGTAATAGGCTCGTACGAGCTTGTGTGCATAAGCCAGTACATGTCAGTCCGTGTTTTCTTATGTATGAAGTCCCCAACACATGTTTTCAGCTTTGTATGTCATGCTAGTGATATTTCATTATCACATGATATGCAACCAATACAATGTAACTAAGAAATATGACTTACGTGGAGTTGATAGAGTCACAACAATTATTACACCTAAACCTCGGTCCTGATACCAACTTTTCACACCCCGATTTTTCGAGCATGTGATGGACAAGAGACGGCTTAGCCATCACCTGAACCCCTAACATATACTGCTAATTGTTCTAAAATAAGTGACTCATAACATGCAATCATATACACATATGCTTCATAAACATTAAACTTATCTAGATCATAAACTCAAATATATATATATACAAATAAAAATCCATATACAGACTTTCATAATACATAACACACACACAGATATATATATATATATAAAATGCAAAGTACTGAAGAAGATTTTGGTAATGAAATCCTGAAGGCTGGACATGGCTGAGATCTGACACAGAACCTATACTGAACCTGGCTGGAACTGCGTGACTTGCATGCTTGATGAGTGGTATTTATATCACTATTTCTCACTCATCTAACCTAATATTTTGTATAGTTTATCGGGTTTTGTGAACGTTTTGATGTGTTTTATTGTTATTTTACAGATAAATAAAGTTTGGAAAGCATTGGAAGCAATTTGGGGCCAAAACAGTGAAAAAGGACGAAAATGGCATTTTTGTAATTTGGCCGCGTCGCGACGCGCAAGCCTTCTGCGTCGCGACGTCTAACGTGCGCCGCCTGCTAACTTGTGCCGGACATGTGGACCAGTCGGAAGAAATTTGCTAAAATACGCCGGATGCTAACGTACGCTGATCATGCTAACGTGCGCCGTGACACGTGTCATCATCAGAATCGATCATGCTAAAATGCGCCTGGACATTTGTTTGATACTATTTATTTACAAATATCTAATTATAGGGAGAATGAAATTGATTGCTTTTGGTTGGTTGAATGTGATATTGCAAAATAAAATAAAAACAGACTCAAAAGAAAATACTAAGGAAAATAAAATAAAAGACTCAAAAGTCTAGGGTCGTGACTCCACACAATATTATTATAAAGATGAATTGATTCTCTTATCTATGTGTAATAAATCAGATTGCTAACCTGGAACATGAAAATATGAAAAAGCCTATGTCGATGGTCAGACGCAAATACCCAGTATAACCCAATTGAACCATATGTCTATGTCAACCAAATTACCTGGATTCATTAAGATTAAGTTCCAATTATGGCTACCCTCGCCTGACAGGTATATGTCTATCCTGTAAGGAAATCTATTAAAGGGTTATCTATCCTCAAGGAAGATCGTGGGCTATTGAATCTAAGGCTGAAACTTAAAATCTCTATGTCTAGTTCATTTTAAGTTTACCATATCAATCTTATTAATGACCAATTAACAAGAAACATTAAGCTTAAGACTCAATAAACAGTCTAAAGAATTACCCATAAAAAGAAAATCAATAATTAAGTGTGAATATTGTGTTTCATCACTTCCCTAGAATAAAAATAAAATGCTGAGGGTTAGAGGATCCACATTCAATATTTCTTATCTAGGAATCTCACTTATTATAATATATAAATTATTTTATATTCTGCTTTCTCAGGAATTAATAATGTTAAACATTTAAAACCAGCCATATAGGCGGTAATTATATGTCACATAAAGACCAGCCATATAGGCAGTAAAGTAATTTATATTTAACCCGACCATATAGGCGGTAATAAAGTCTGACATTAATTAATCCGGTTAAATTATAATTATAAATTATAGTTAAGTGAGATTTACCTAGATAATTATATTAAATGTTTCACCTTTTACCCCAGCGGAAATTTGACTACAAAACATAAAAAAAAAAAAGAGAGAAGAAGAAGAAGAACTACTATTATTACTGAAAATTAAAATACATAATTAAAAATATTATTTATATATACAAAACTAGATGCAATCCTCTAAAAACAGGGAAAAACTCCCAAGGAAAGCACAAGAGAAATGAATGCTGAAGGCCTCAATTTATAGGCAAATTCTGCGTCTGGCGTCGCGACGCCAACTTCCTTCTTGCGTTGCGACGCTGGCTCTGTTGACTTGGTCCACGCGGCTTGACTTGTTGACTATTGACGTGTATTTCGTCGGCCCAATAGGATTTCGACACGTGGTACGCGGTAAGATTCGTTCCAATGGCATCTTGACATGTGGTAGAAGATGATTCTCCGATGATTCGGTCCATTCAGAAGGTGACACGTGTCACACGGAGTGTCGGCACCATAGAATCACGACACGTGTCCAGGCGCATTTTAGCATGATCGATTCTGATGATGACACGTGTCACGTCGCACATTAGCATGATCGGCGTACGTTAGCATCCGACGCATTTTAGCAAATTTCTTCTGACTGGTCCACGTGTCCGGCACAAGTTAGTAGGCGGCGCACGTTAGACGTTGCGACGCAGAAAGCTTGCGCGTCGTGATGCGGCCAAATTACAAAAATGCCCTTTTCGTTCTTTTTCACTGTTTTGGCCCCAAATTTCTTCCAATGCTTTCCAAACTTTATTTATCTGCAAAATAACAATAAAACACATCAAAACGTTCACAAACGAGAAACTATACAAAATATTAGGTTAGATGAGTGGGAAATAGTGATATAAATACCACTCATCAATGCTAACTTTTGATTCTTAACTGGGGGACCTTGAATGATCTGACTGAGCTGGACATGTTTCTGAAACTGACACAAGCTATTTGAACTAAAGGCTAATTCTTGGAACCTGACTGACTTGACCTGAAGTGCTGAATTGATCTGAATCTCATGAACTGAAAACTAATTATTAAAACTGACTATGAACTGACGAGAGCTAACTGTTATGACTGGAATTCTGACCTGAAACTACTGAACTTAGGACTGACACATTAGACTGAACTATATTGATCTTATCTGTGCTGATATGTTATCATGCTGACTTGACCTGAGACTCTATGAACTACACATGATCCGAATCCTTAAAATTGTCCTACACCAATATGAACTGAATTGAACATCTAAGCTAGATGTACACATGCTAGTTGGACATCTTCCTAAACATGCATGTTGTTGATTGAATAACTGGGGTGGTTATACAAGAGCTATTTTAACTAGCTGTGCTAAGAAGTATGAATTATCCCTGACTATCTGAACTATGTATGTTATACTGAAAATGGATTTTACTATGTTATACTGAAAATGGATGTAACATTTGTGCACTAAGCCTAGATACTGAGCTATGCCTACATGATCTGTCGGAAATGTGAAGTCCAGCTTGCAGCAAACAAAGTCAGCAACACTCCAAAGGCACCGAAAGTTGTGTTGACAATTTGGCAGAGGGGAGCTGGCAAACAAGCTGTGATGTGTGTGTGTGTGTTTACAGCTTGTGTGTGTGCTGTGAAAACGTGTGAACAGTGCACACGTTTTCAGCACTATAAATTTGAGCTTTGAATCCATTGTTAACCATCCCAAAGTGTGTGTAAGCTCCAAGTAGAGAGCTTGAGAGTGTGTGAGGTTTTTTGTTAAGTTTCTAGTTGTAAACTTGAATTTTATTCTTGTAGTAATAAAATTACAATTCGGTTTTTTTTCCTCAAAACACTCTAAGAGTGATCGGTGAATCACAACAAGTGGTATCAGAGCTTTGGTTCTTCATTGGGATCGAAAAACCGAAGAACGGAGTTTGGTTCCGAAAATTCGAGTTCCGGAAAAGTTGTCAAAAATTCCTTTTGAGGATACCAACAGCTAGTTCACGTCGAGACGAGCACGGTGATATTTTCCGGCGACCGAACCGACGCACAGCCGCTCCACACGCGCCGCACGCGCCAACCAGTGAAGTCTTCACGCGCCTCACTCGCAGACACGCTCGCGCGTGTGTGGCTGAAGGTTGAAGACGATCCGCGTGGCCGCCACGTCAGTGCCACGTCACGCCCAGTCTGCACACAGTCAGCGCCTTGTCAGCGCCCAGTCAGCCGCCACGTCAGCGCCACGTCAGCCGTCACGTGTCTACCACGTCAGCAAACCGGTCCCACCTTGCCACGTCAGCACTGCCATGTCAGCGCCACGTCAGCATCCTGGTAAATTTCAATTAGCCCCCTAAATTTTTGAAATTTACAGTTTTGCCCCAGAACTTTTAGGAATTTACAAATCAGCCCATGTGTCGGATTTAGACCAAAGAAGTGTCTATTCCACCATTTTCGACCGTTCCGGACGCCAACGGTGACCTCCGATTTGTGAAATTCAGACCCAATTTTAGTGTATTCCCATTTTAAACTTTAAAACTTAAAATGGAGATGGAGAGATTCTCATTCTGGTGCAATGATTAAACTGGTGTTGCCACTAATTACTCCCTCTGGAGACCTCGGATGATAGATTTCTTGCACTATAAAGATTTTTTTGATGTCATCGAGTTGAAGGGAGTGAAACCAGAGTCTGTTAAGGAGTATGACTGGAATAAACTCAACAACAGAACTTTGGGTCAGATAAGGCAGTGGATCGGTCACAGTGTATTCCACCACGTAGCACAGGATTCAGATGCTTACGGGATGTGGATAAAGCTGGAAGACATGTTCCAGGCCAAGACAGCTCGGAATAAAGCCCTGTTAATGAGGCGTTTGGTGAACCTGAAGCTACGGAGTGGAACTTCCGTTGCGGAACACACCAACGAGTTCCAGAGCCTGGTGAACCAGTTGTCTGCAGTAGACATGCAGCTGGGAGATGAAGTTCATGCCTCTTACTACTTAGTTCCCTTCCTGATAGCTGGGAGACATTGGTGGTTACTCTCAGCAATTCCGCTCCAGGAGGTAAAGTTACCATGTCTATAGTAAAAGATGCCCTGTCGAATGAGGAGTCCAAGAGAAAAGATGTTGGCTCAGAACAGACAGAAGCCTTCGTCACAGAGACTCGAGGAAGACATCAAGGAAGAGACGGAGAGAGAGGCAGAAGCATAACCATGGGTAGATCCTCAGATGGAAGGAAGCCTACCTATAAGTGCTACCATTGTGGCATTGTAGGCCACTTAAAGAAGAATTGCCGAAAACTGCAACGAGAGCAGAGAGAAGGCAATCACCAGCCGAAGAATGACGAAGGAGAGACACTGGTCGTTGTCCAAGCAGATGTAGCAATATGCTCCATACAGGAAGAGACATGCCTTCACAACGCAACCCAAGATGTTGAGTGGGTGGTAGATACTGCAGCATCCTACCACGTCACTCCTCACATGGATTTCTTCACAACATACAAAGCGGGAGACTTTGGAGCAGTGAAGATGGGAAATATCAGTTCCTCTGGGATAGTAGGAATGGGTGATATTCAGTTGCGAACAAATGTCGGATGTACATTGATCTTGAAGGATGTCCTGCATGTTCCAGAACTTCGGCTGAATGTACTCTCAGGGATAGCTCTTGACAAACAGGGCTATGAAAATCACTTCAGAAATGGAACATGGAGATTTGTGAAGTCCAGCTTGCAGCAAACAAAGTCAGCAACACTCCAAAGGTACCGAAAGTTGTGTTGATAATTTGGCAGAGGGGAGCTGGCAAACAAGCTGTGATGTGGTGTGTGTGTTTACAGCTTGTGTGTGTGCTGTGAAAACGTGTGAACAGTGCACACTTTTTCAGCACTATAAATTGAGCTTTGAATCCATTGTTAACCATCCCAAAGTGTGTGTAAGCTCCAAGTAGAGAGCTTGAGAGTATGTGAGGTTTTTTGTTAAGTTTCTAGTTGTAAACTTGAATTTTATTCTTGTAGTAATAAAATTACAATTCGGTTTTTTCCTCAAAACACTCTAAGAGTGATCGGTGAATCACAACAGGAAAGTCACATTAATTGAACCTAACTTGATGAACTATGAATGCATGACTGCTAGTAGGACTGGAAATGCATGACTCGCTATCTGAACTGGGAAATACATGATTTGTGCATAACTACCTAGATTTGAAATACATAAACTGAGCCTAACTATCTAGACTGAGAACACATGAACTATACCTAGACATTAAAATGAAACCGGGCTAAATGTACATGATCTGACATGCATGAATGAACTAAGCATTTTTAATAAACGTCCATATACTAATTCTAAAAGCTAATTCTAGAAATATATGTTTTGCTTATGAAAATTAATCTGATTATGCATGATTTTGAGCTGACTACTAAATTGGAATTCTTGAACTGCACTTAAATCTTCCATTTCTAACTAAGTCTACAAGATCTAACTAACTTCTAATTTATATGAGCTATGCGTGATTGTCTGAAACATGATAGATAGCATAGAAAAATGCTTATAGTTTGAAAACAATTACTGAATATTGAAAACATGAATCTGTCTCTAGAAAAACATGTCCTCCTCCAAAACCATTACCATTTATGAAAATTATACTTTAAGAAACTTATATCTATAAGTTGGGAAAACTACACCAGTATAGAGGTATGGGGGAAACTGAAACATTACTGAGCGAGACCTAGCACCGCGTAAGCAGATGGAGTTGAGCTAAAACTGTAAGCTGAGCTTGTGGGGGTGATCAGGGCCCCATGCTATCTGAACGAACCTGGGATGCTAAACCTGAACTGAGGGGATGGCCCTAGACTAGCACTGTGAAAATCATGAAATATACTATAAACCATTTTTCTGAAAAACGTCATTTAAATATTATAAACTCATATATGAAAACCTATTTCATAAACATAAAGTATGAAATCACTTCATGAATTCCATTATGCATGGCTTCTGAATAACCTAATGTTGGAGTTGGTGCTCGACGCGCCAAATTTTGTTGTATTTATTATAAATATGATGTACATGATATTCGATTATGAATAAAATTAAGTAATTTTCATCAATATAATCTTATATTTGGTAAAGGCGTAAAAGACCTTAGAATGAGCAGTTGTGGCATAATTACAAAAGCGCCGCAATTGTTACTAAGAAATATCACAATATGATTCATTCTTAAATGTTCATGGTCAAGGTTTACATACATGGTCGGTTAGTAAACCCGTGAGACCGGTACGTGTCGTATATTAGAATTATTCTAATGGTTTGTCTCAGTAAACCATGAGTCTTGGGAGACTCATATAGACACGTAGGTATTTATTGGATAAATACTGAACGACTCAGTTAAAGATTCCTGATAGATGGTACACAACGTCAATAGGAATATTTACGAGTCGAATAACATATTAGCTCATTTGACTTGTGATACCACTGTGGATATGTGAGATATCATCCATACTTTGATGACAGTCACGCCAACGATCTTCTAAGATCAGACCTCTGCCTGTTCGTGGGTATGGACTAATACTCACATATCATGTGATGTATCCAGAGAGGATCTGTCAGTCCCGTGTACGGGATTTAGGTATCCAATTTGTGATTCTTTGAAATCCTTGGCTGAGGTATGATTCGGAAATGAGTTCTGAATATTATTGAAGAATCATAATTATGTCGCGACACATGAATTGTTCATAGCGGAGATTTGACGTTTAATCTATATCTCTGGAATAATTCGGATAATCTATGACAGATGGATTATATATATGCAATAACTTCGACTTGGATGGTTCAACTTGATTACATGTGGTCGTCATAATTTGTGAGTGGACAAATTACGGACAAGGAAATTATTTCCGTGACAGATAAACTTGAACCTAGAGGGTCCGACAATATAAGGTGTACTCGTTGAGCACTTGGGCAATTAATTATGGATAATTCGAATTATTCATAAATTACACATGCGTATTAAATAATGTGTATTTGTATACGATACATAATTTAGATTAGATACACATTATTAATCCACTAAGTTTTGACATTTGTTTTATTATTATTATTATTATTTATTAATTAATTGTTAATTAATTATTAATACTAATAAATGGAAGAATATTCTTGGAATATTTCTCCATGGATTTATTTTGTCTTTTTTTTAATAATAAAATGAATAAATTAATTAGTTGATTAATTTATTTTAATTAAGAATATTACTTGAATATTCTTGATTTTTGACCAATTCTTATTGGTTAAACCATGTGTTTTTGACACATTTTTTTATTAACAAAAATATCAAAATAATGATTTTATTTGGATAAGATCAATTGGTGTCAAAATATTGGCCTTAAAAATTATTAATTTTTTGGCTAAAAATATCAAATTTTCGAAATTGAGAGAGAAGAAATATATAAAATGAAATTGTTTCATTTTATTAAGCTTTAGCCACTCTCATGGGTTGAAAAAAGAAAAAGAAAAAGGGGTTAGGGTTTAAATCAAGATTTCCAACACCAAAGGAATAAGAAATTAAGAAATTGGAAATTATATTAAGGTAATAGTAAGTTCCAAATTTCTATTCCTTTGTTTTGATTTCCTAAGCATGTGTGATATGTATAGGATATGTATATTGCATGTTTTTAATGAAGTATGTATCTAGGATATGTATTAGAATCAAATTGGGTGTTTGTTGCTTGGTTTGCCTTAATGGTTTATTTATTAAGCATGTGTAAATAGATTAATTAGTGAATTAATCTCCAAAATTAAAATTGTTATTCTAGAGTGATTTTACCACTCTAAGATTACCTAGAATTGTTCTTGGATCTTTGTATTGTGGTGATTTAATTTGGTGTAAATTAATTGGATTAATTTTGTGATTAAATTGAATTAAGGCATGAAAATGGAGAAAATAATAAACTGGATTAGATCTGATTTGATCCCTTAAAACAAAATATTTTTCATGTAAAAATATGTTGTTTGGATGATTTTGGATATGTATTGGGTGGTGGATAAATTCCGGAAATTGCTCCTGGGCGAAAACGCGAGAAAATTGTGAAATTCACGTCGAAATGAGCTCACTGCGTGCCGGCAGTGATCCCAGCGAATTGGGAACTATTCGGGCAGCCCAAGGGCTGAGCGAACACTACTCGAGTGATCGGGTTGCCCCGGCTCGGCTGTTGGTCAACTACTTTGACCGTTTTCCCATTACACGTAGTAGTATTTATCGAAAAATATTTTCGTAAAATAATTCGCCGTGTTTCGAAATATATTTTGTCATTAAATGTTAATAAATAATATATTTAAACTTATTTGGATGAATTAAAAATATTTGATATTTATTAATTCACTCGGAAAATTTTAAAATGTTTAAAAATCATTTTCGGCTTCCGTCGCACCCTTTTTCGCTGCGTACACCCTAACAAAATGGTATCAGAGCATCTGATCCCACATCCAAAATAATTTTTCATGTCTTAAATATTTAATATTTAATTTAATTTATTTTACACATGCTTGAGTTTTAATTGATTCGATTAATTATTTAACTGTTCGACAGTTGTAAAATCCCTATAATAAGGCTTTTCCTGATGCTGTGATTGTGTCTGCCAAAGCAGTGCGGCTATGGTTAACTGAAATTTTTTTATACCGGTAAAACTTATTTGATAAGAAGCAAATTGAGCGAACTTATATACCAATAGATGCCAAAGCAGTGAGGTGATGCATTAATACCTTGGATATGTACATTGACGAGTATTGCCTTAAATACAGCCCATCCAATAGATGCCAAAGCAGTGAGGATCAGAAACCGTTCATGACCTATTTTAAGAGTCACATTGGATGTGATTGGTAATTGTTACATACTTTCAAATATATTTGGGCACAATGTGACAAAGCTGTGTGTTCAAATATATTTGTGAGGCCTACTTCCTGCTATAGAATTTAATTTAATTATTGAATTCTCATATTTTGTTTGGGGATTATCAATTTACGTAAAATAGTGGGAGGTCATCCTTATATTAAAAATCCATGATATGTTGGATGTTTTGTGATATTGATGAAATTACTTTTATCTGCTAACTCATGTTTCTTTTGTAAAGTTTATGATGGCAACTACTACTTCCACTAATCTGTTTGCTTGTTTCCTGGACATGAACAAATTGACTGGTCTTGAGAACTTTCGTGAATGGAAATAATCTTCGAGAAGTTAGGTTATGTGCTGGATAATCCAGTGCCGCTGGATATTGCACCGGAGTCATTACCTGAAGAGAGGGAGGTATTTGAGAAATGGAAGGATGATGATTTGAGAGTCAAGTCATTCATTCTCTGTTCTATGTCTCATGATCTGAAGAGGCAATATGTTGATATGCCTAACTCCTATAGCATTATAACTCAACTTCGGGAGCTTTTTCTAAACTAGGAGCAGACCCTGGTGTATAGAATCTATGTGGAATTGTTCCACACTCGTTTGGCTGATGGCAAGCCTGTGAGTCCATATGTCTTGCACATGCTGGATCACATGGAGCAGCTTCGAAAGTTTGATATTCAGCTGAATGAGACTTTGGGCAGGAATTTAATTCTTGGCTCACTCCCACCGGCATATTCCCAGTTCATTATGAACTTCAACATGAATGGAATTCGCTTTTCCTACAGTCAGTTGCATAGGATGCTTCAGAATGCTGAGGAGGACATCAAGAAGGGTGTGCCGACATTCATCTCAAAGTCTCCTTTGCCTAATTCTTCTTCTTCTCAATCTACGAGATCCGGCAAGAAGAAGAAAAAGGCAAAGAAGACTGAAGCAAGTCGAAGAAAAATAAAGCAGCAGATGACAAGTGCCACTACTATGGCAAGATTGGACATTGGAGACACAATTGTCCAGACTACATAGCTTCCGTCAGACGGGAGAAAGCCGCCGCATCAGATATGTTTATTTTCCCTATCATTGATATCTCATTGGCTTGTGAAGCCATTGGTTCTGGATGGGTTTTAGATTCTGCTAGTCTGACTGACATCTGCAATTTATTACAAAGGCTGGGGGTTAGTAGGATGTTTAATCCAGGCGAGATGCAGATGCATTTTGGGAATGAAGATTCTTTATCTGCAACAGCCGTTGGCAAATACGAGATTCGTTTATTCAGAGGCAGCATCATTGTGACAGATTGTGTTTTTGTCCTGGTTGTGTAGCTAATATTATCTCATTGTTTGTATTAGATACAAAATGATATCATGTACATATTAAGAATCGTTCTATGTATATATATGATATGAATGATTTTTTGTTACACAAATGTTCAAATTCGTAAGGTCATTATATTTTGCATGCCATTAGAGATGTTTATGAAACTGGGGATAATAAACGCAAAAGATCTGAAATAACTAATACTGAATTGTGGCAAGTTGATATAGGTGTACGACGCCTAACCCAGTTGGTTAAGAATGGTTTAGTTGAGAATTTAACCATACAATCTTTTCCAACTTGCGAATCTTGTATTCAGGGTAAAATGACCAAAGCCTCATTTACTGGTGTTGGATATTGGTCCACTGACTTATTAGAGCTCGTTCATAGTGATGTATGTGGTCTTATAAGTCACACTGCCCATAAAGGTTTTTCTTATTTCGTAACATTTACCGATGATTTTTCACGGTATGGTTATGTTTATTTGATGAAACATAAATCGGAAACCTTCAAAAAGTTCAAAGAATTTTGAAATGAAGTAGAAAAACAAACTGGTAAATTCATCAAATGCCTTCGATCGGATCGAGGCGGTGAATATATGAGTAGTGAATTCACCTAGTATCTTAAAGAAAATGGGATTCTCACTCAATATACTCCTTAGGGTACTCCACAACACAATTGAGTATCTAAAAGGAGAAATCAGACTTTATTGGATATGGTCCGATCTATGTTGAGTTTTACAGATCTGCCTTACTTTTCGTGGGGGTATGCTCTTCTAACTGGTGCACATCTTCTGAATAGGGTTCGTTCTAAAGATGTTCCCACTACTCCATATGAGATATGGGTTGGTAGGAAACCGAACCTTAATTATATTAGGGTTTGGGGTTGTCATGCATACGTTAAAGTGACGCAGCAGGATAAACGTTTACCTCGAGGGCGAAAATTTAGGTTTGTTGGATATCCTTCAAACTCCAAAGGATATCAATTCAATAAACCCGAGCATCGAAATGTGTTCATAGCTCGTTTTACCAGATTTCTTGAAGAAGAATTCTTGGCAGAAGGTGGTAACCATAGAAGGGTTGAGCTTGATGAAGTCCAGCCTATATCTGACAGACCAATAGAGGAATTAGAGGTTCAGACAGAAGCAGAACCTTCTAGTTCCACTTTCCGTAGGTCTACTAGGATATCGAGACCTCCCGAGCGCTTGTATTTGATACAAGATAAGAGAATCGATGTGCTACTCGTGGAGGAGACTGATCTGTATACCTACAGAGAAGCAATGTTAGACATTGATTCCGCTAAATGGTAGGAAGCCATGAATTCGAAATGGACTCTATGCATCAGAATCAAGTATAGGACTTGGTTCCGCTTCCTGGGGGAATTATTCCCATAGGTTGTAAATGGGTTTACAAAAGGAAGCGCGGGCCTGATAGGAAGGTTGAAACCTTGAAAGCCCGACTGGTTGCTAAAGGTTACACTCAAAGTCTGGGTGTGGACTATAATGAAACCTTTTCACCGGTTGATATGCTAAAGTCTATTAGGATTTTATTGGCTATCGCTGCTTACCATGACTATGATATTTGGCAATGGATGTCAAAACAGCTTTTCCTAATGGATTTATTGATGAAGAGATCTATATGGAACAGCCGGATGGTTTTATCTCCAGCCAAAATTCTGGCATGGTATGTAAGCTTAAAAAGTCCATTTATGGACTTAAATAAGCTTCGCGGAGTGGAATCTTTGTTTTGATAAGGTAATTAGATTGTCTGATTTTCTCAAAAATGAAGAAGAACCTTGTGTTTATAAGAAGGTTAGTGGGAGTATGATCGTGTTCTTAGTGCTTTATGTTGACGATATCCTGATCATTGGAAATGATCTAGGAATGATGTAGGGTGTTAAAGCATATCTATGTAAAAACTTCTCCATGAAGGACTTGGGTGAAGCTTCCTATATACTTGGTATAAAACTCTATACAGATAGAAAAAGTAAGCTGATTGGGTTATCCCAATCTACGTACATAGATAAGATCCTAGAAAGGTATAACTTTAGCAATTGTAAAGTTGCTAATATACCTTTTCGACATGGCATTCATCTTTTGAAGAAGATGTATCCTCAGACGGAAGATGAAAAGGCTATAATGTCTAGCCAACCTTATACATCATGCTTAGGAAGTATCATGTATGCCATGTTATGTACGAGACTTGATATTAGCCATGCAGTAAACGTTACTAGCAAATATCAGTCAAATCCAGGTAACAACCATTTGATGATCGTTAAATATATCTTAAAGTATCTAAAAGGTACTAAGGATATGTTTCTTATTTATGAAGAAGGTGATTTACAGATAAGATGATATACATATTCTGACTTTCAGTCAGATCCTGATGATAGAAAGTATACCGCTGGTTTTGTATTTATTCTTAATAATGCTGCAGTTAGTTGGAAATGTTCCAAACAAGGATCAACAGTTGATTCCACCACTGAGGTGGAATATATTGTGGCATCAGATGCTGCAAAAGAAGCTGTATGGATTAGAATGAACAGTTCTGGCATAATTGCAGAAGCGCCGCAATTGTTACTAAGAAATGTCACAATATGATTCATTCTTAAATGTTCCTGGTCAAGGTTTACATACCTGGTCGGTTAGTAAACCTGTGAGACCGGTACGTGTTGTATATTAGAATTGTTCTAATGGTTTGTCTCAGTAAACCATGAGTCTTGGGAGACTCATATAGATACGTATGTATTTATTGGATAAATACTGAACGACTCATTTAAAGATTCCTGATAAATGGTACACCAACTTCAATAGGAATCTTCACGAGTCGAATAGCATATTAGCTCATTTGACTTGTGATACCACTGTGGATATGTGAGATATCCTCCGTACTTTGATGACAGTCACGTCAATGATATATTAAGATCAGACCTCCGTATGTTCGTGTTAGGTTTCTAGATTAGTCCCAAGATCAATTTAAGCAAGAAACATGTGTGAATACTCAAAGAGGTATGGCGGAATCATACTTACATTGATCGGCTTTTGCGATGCGAGGAATAATAAAAATCTTCAAGCTTTCCTCCAAGGTGGCTCACGGTTTTGCTCCTCCATTTTGGGCTCCATTTGCTCGGCCAAGCTCCAAGCTTGGGTGTGCATTCCATGCCCACGAGTGGGTTTCCCTATCACCTTCGGAAGACTCCTAAAATGTGCTAGCACCTTGGAAAAATTTTCCGTAAATTCTTCCTTTACTTTTGCTCACTCTCGGCAATTGCAGATTTTAGAGAGCAAAATTGGCCCTTGGCCGAATAAGGGAGAAGAGAAGAGAGAGAGTTGTGTTGAGTTGGTTTGTGTATCTAATACACTTAATTGATTTTCCAAAATCAATTAATGATATACCAAATTTGAATTACAAAATGGTACAATCATTAAAGTTATGCAACTACCACCATCAATCACAAGTGACAAGTTGTCACATCACTCAAAGTGACTAGAGATCACATCAATTGATTGACTAGTGATTTGACGCTTGATGTGACTTGTGGGCCCCACTTGAATTCGAAATACGAGTGCGCCCGCAAACACTCCCGGCTCGGGTTTGCTAATTCTGAAATAACGAATTTTCCGTTGCGACGTAATTAAATCAAATTTAATTAAATAATTATGCCTACCAAAATTACTATTCACGTCGCTAGTGAATTAACTCGTTTGCCCGAATTAAAATCTAATTTTAATTCTGCGTCGAAATCCAATTTCGTATAATATGTCGAATATATATTTTGTCGATTAATTCCAAATTAATCGTTCTCTCTCTTTAAATAATATTTTATCCTAGATAAAATATCTCCGTAATTAATCCCAAATTAATTTTCTCTCTTATAATTAATCACAGATTAATAAAGTGTGAGTCATACTTCATCGGTGAATCTTTGGGAAGCGACCCATGAGATCCCCGGATATGTTGACAGTAAATCCGGTCGTCGGACTATCCGAACATGTACGTACCTAGTACTACGCTTTTACCGATTTACAAGACATGGTTGGCTTCTAGCAAAGCACCGTGCCTACCCAATTCTCCAGAAATATTCTTATAGGAATATGTGATCTATATCAGACGTAGTATTCGTAGTATTGCGTATTTCGATCTAGCATCAGATGTCACGTGCTAGGTCTGGGGCTGGAATTGTGTCTGCCCCGTACGAATCACATATCGAATCTCTGGTAACTAGTCTCTATAATCAGATAATCATGACCTAGTCATATTATCCCG